>JBDJHY010275732.1:0-10282 GCA_039654485.1 Withania somnifera
TTCCCTTCATCAATAGCAACAATTTGTTCTCCCTCATCAGCTTTTTCTCCCTTACCAGACCTATCAGCAGCTTCTACAATTTCCCCTCACTAGAACCATCCTTCCTAACACCTTCATTAGAGATTCCTAACTTGCTTTCCCTTGTACTCATAAACTTATTCTTCTCTCACATTTTCCCCCTTACCAGTAGCTACTTCCCCTTCATCCTCGCTACTAGAGTAGTCAACCAATTTCATCTCAACATCTCCAGGTGTTTCTACAGTAGTAGGGGCACCTATTTCTAGAACAACGGATGTTTCCTCAGTAGTTCTTCCCCCCTACATGAATAGTTTCCCTTTCACTTAGAGCCATATGAGGAGCAAAGACATAATGTGGTTTAGAAATTGAATTCTGTACAAAGGAACGATAGTAGAAGGATTGCTCGAACTCAGGAAGTTCGGATGAACTGGTGGATGGTGATGGAGATTTTGGGTTATTTGAGAAAAAGGATAATGAAGAGATTTCTGATCTTGAGTATTTATAGTGGAAGTTGATATGAGTAGTGGGTTTAAGTATGGGATAAGTAGACACAATTTAACTAGGATGAACCCTTAAAATGGATATGATGTTCTTTAGGAGTTGAAATTTGGGAAGGTAAATCCTTGGCTTGATCTTCCTTGAGACTTGAAAGTTGGAGTTTTGGGGGGGAGAGGAGAGGATTCCGTTGATGTTTTTGGTAAAGAAAATTTAGGGGTTGTTTTAAGGGGAGGTGGAATGGTTCCCATAAAAAATGACCAAAATACCCTTACTTCGATGAAGTTGTATAGATTTCATATATGCGGATAGAGTTGGCACGGCACACCTCTCAGTATGCCAATTTCCCTTAACTCACATCCAACACTTTTCATATACTTAGGAAATAACTTTAACATCATTGTACAAGTAAGAACTCATTGGGTTTTGGTCTAACCACATACATTGTGTTAAATTTTTAATTTGAAAGTATGGGGTATTTGAATATCTTTCCCTTGGTATCATTCATCCTAGAATGATGGTCTTGACTAGAAGGAGTATGCATGAGCTGAAATGAACTGACTCAACTTGGCATGTATAGGACTATTCTCCTCAAGATGGGCTAAACTTTACTATAACAAGGGTTTGACACCCAATTATTGAAGAATGCACAAGCACGACTTATGAGTGACCGAAACTAGAATAGACTTGAAGAATTTATTTTGGGACATTGACCATGCCTTGGATATAGATCTTAGTCAATACGGAGCTACAAAACATGAAACATGAATTCTTTGGGTATGGAGTAAGAATAGGACCACCTCTACCTTAAGAGATATGATTGACAACCTTTAAAATTAACAACACTCCTTAATATGTCTCCCTCTTTTAGAAACTATATTTTATCATTTTCATCCTATAGTTCTGGCAAAGATATATGTAGCTACTAGAGTTTAAGCCTAATTGCATGTTGTTCCCATGTTCAATCCTAACTGGATATACAAGGCACGACATATGATATGGCAATGCTAGTATAAGACATTAAATGTTATATTCTATATTCCCTAAGATCAACCAACCTCAAGTTCCAATCAAGGAGTCAAGCTACATAATGCAATTGTCCACACGTTTTCCATCACAACGTTCAAACTTATCCCTATACTCTCTTAATGGCTTCCTTGAATATAAACTATCTAAGGATCTTCTCAATTATCACTATAATCAACAATTTCATGCTTTCACGAAAGGACATGTTACACCTCACGTTTTAAGTTTAAGTCATAGTAGTAAGTTGAGGTGCTATGGGGGTATAATTGATCTTGTTGTGCTTCAAATTTAGTTGGAAATCAACTTCAAATGATTCATAAATGTTTCGTAGGTTACACGGGTGTAAATCCTAACTGAGGGATGAAGATTTCACTGTTGCATCATCCCAACAGTGCAAGGGAATGAAGAAGGGAAGCTAGCAGCGGCGGGCTACAGCCCCCGAAGCTCCTTTAGGGTAGTTTCGTCCTTTTCTTTTTTTCCTTACCAAAATGATTAAAGGATTTTTTTCCATCAGCATATTACGTTAATGGTCCCCTCCCCCCTTTTTCCCATCAGTTTTATACATTACAAAACCTTTAGATTTCCCTCGGTTTCATACATTTTTAAACCCCTTTTCACCATCAGTTTCACACTTCTTTCTCTATAAGTTATACACGACTAATTACCCTCTTTCTCTTCTAAAACTCTGCTCTCAACAATGTAAAGAGAATTGGTTCAAGAAGGCAAGTCTAGATCTCTTCCCATCTCAAGTTCTTTCAATGTTTAGAGGTATGTAGAATCATCCTTTCACATATTCTATAAGTTTTATTGTTTCTCCCAATTAAAATTACTCTCAAATTGTCTGGGATTGAAGGGATTTCTTCATATTTATCAACCAAATTATTCTTTAACAAGTTTCTGGAAATTTGGAAATAATCTTCTGGGAAATTCTGAAAAATAACTCTTGCGAAACTCAGTAAACTTGTGAATTGTTGTACAATTTGTGCATTTTTTATATCATGAAACCATTGGAATCCATGAACCTTGTGAGAACTAATTTATGAATTGGAATTATAGCATGAACTATATATTTTATCGAATTTTCTTTAACCCCAGCTGTTTCATGTCACATTTTTAATCATGAACTTTCTTTTGATTTCATTACAACTAAATGGTACAAGTTTTTACTGGTTTCTAAGACACCGCAACTGGAAGCTTCAAATTTAGATGTAAACTGGGAACCCCAACCAGAATACGTCATTTTGTTCCTTAGTTTCATTATATGTGATGGCAACTGTGATATGAAATATTTCTATAATGTAGCACACTTTACTTTTAAGGAACTCTCCAAAAATATTTGCTAACAATAACAATTCATATGGTAAGAATCCAAAGAAGTTGATCTCCCAGCATGAGTCTTAAAGGACAAATTCGTGATCATGAGCTACAAAAGGCTAAAACACGAGCATGAGTCTAAAATGGTTACACCATGAGCCTGAAAGGCTAACAGTTTAACCAAGAACTACTAGGATTTCTAGAACTATGAATGTCTTCATGACCTTAAGATATAATCTCCAAAATATCAAGCTTTACTAAAAATGACATGAACATTCCAAAAGCCACTCTATAAAGTAATGAAAATCCTTAACTTATGAACTAACAAGTGTACTTGCCGCGTTCGCACAGTGGTGGAACTTAAAAGATGCTATGTCATAGATTTAACATAAAATTTTTACGAAAAATGAAGAAAATTATTTACCATTTAACAAAATTTAGATGAAAACATGAAGGCAAACTATAAAAATAGTCACTTGTCAAAGTCAAAATTCTCATAATGCTAGAGCAGAGAAAGGCATGCATTGGATAGAATGTCTAAGAGAACACACAGATCCGCACTTATACTTAAACGAATGCAAGAAACTCGAGAAAGGGGGAAAAATAGATAAGAGCAATAAAGAATATTGTATCAGCAAGGTTCATCGAGCAACATTATACGTCAAGGAAGAGACCAAGGATCCTCCAACCACAACACCTCAATTAAAGTGGAACATCAAGGTCATACAAATGGAGGACCTTCATTTCCTTTCGTATGATCCTCCATCAACTTCTTTTTTATAGTCTGTCCTATTATGCATACATCGCCAATGATCCTTAATATTGTTAACATAAACCGTTTATAAATAGTTATTGCTATATGAGTGAGAGAATCTTAGTAGCTTAATTTATTGACTACCAGAATTCTCACCTTGTTGGTGAGGGTTTGATTCCCCACATTGTAATCCCCTTTGCATTTCACCTTCTCTACCCCAACTTTTTTTCTTTTTAAAAAAAATTACTATACGATTGTTAAATTAAGGAAAATTTTAATAAACTGAACACAAATTAAGAAGGTTGAGAAAAAGTCAGCTATACAAGTTGTTTACCTTATTTTCCATCAAAATAGCCTGCTCCAAAATAGTTTGTCAGTTGAAAACTCCAATAACCATCTACAATCTTATCATTTCAAAACTCGTATTTCGCAAAGGAGTTGTCTGCTCATTCAAATTGTTATTAATGCTAACCAAAGTGTACCAAAGAAAAGTAAAAAGGAAAAATACAAAACATTATTCTGTCATGAATACCACAAAATCATGCTCACAAAACTTACACTTATGTCATCTATTTGTACAAAATGTCCAAGCCTTACCTAGTGGACTAATACAAGATCCACGCCACTTACAGAAGCTAAAGATAGTAAAAGAATAGGAGTTTCAAAATTCTTTTGCCTTGTTTCAATCCTATTTCACAGCTGTGTGTGTCTCTGTCTTTTCGAAACTCAGCCCAACTTCTTCCCAAAAAATAAAGGCACTTCTAACCTCAACTTTTCCTGCTATCTCACCCAAAAATCTAGGAATTATTTACATACAACGATTTTCTAACAGGTAAATGCTAATAATCTATATATATAAAAGAGAGTCTTAGAGCCGGTGACATGGTGCTCTCCTGCTTTTTTTTGGCTATATTCCTTATTTTTTTTCCCTTAACAAAATTGCGCTATAGAAAATGTCACATTACAAGCAAATTAAAGTCACAACTATTATTAATCTTCAACCCTTTTTTCTTTGGCTGTTTCCCATCATTTATTATTTTCCAAACAGTTGCCTCCGTCTCTCCTCAACGTTCCCTAAACTGGCCTTTCCCTGTTCCTCCCCTTAAATTATTTTTTTCAGTTTTCTTAATTAACGTATCCATATTCTTCCTCGTTAATCCTCTAAACAACCATCCCTAAACCATTCAATCTTTGCGTCCCTGATACAGAGGTGGATGAGTTGGAGAGTGTATCTCTTAGATTCACCTACTATTCTGAACAAATGTAAGGAGAATAATTCAGCGGTAGCATATTTGAGCATTGATGTGCCGGAGAAATAGTGAAGGAATGGACAGTTTCTATTCATCACACTGGAAAAACGGATTAACAAAGAAGGAACTTCGAAGCAAACTTCATCACTGATTGCTTACTTACGGAATCAACTGGCAAAGGAAATAGATAAGAATATGCAGAAAGCATACTTACCATACCTGCAAGATCTGGTGGTTTTTTTTTCAAATTTAATTATGTGCATATGAATATCTTAAATGAAGAAAATGTGCCGATATGTTGTAGTAGTACTATTGTTGATGGAGCAGGCTAATAAACACAGAATTTAAACAGAAAATAAAGGAAAGAGATAAAGAACACAAAATTTAACGAGCCTTGACAATTTGCCTACATCCTCGAAAACGATGAGCGGCTGTATTCTTATTATATGTTTTAGGTTACAATTATAGATTATATATAAGTAACCCTAATTTCACTCCGCTCCAACATCTGACTTCTCATCTAAGATGAGTCATGCAATACCTAACACCTGTTAAGATTGAACACTTTGTGTTCTTAACTTCATTTTTGTAGGTTTTAAGTTGGAAAATAAGTAGCCTACTATATGCTCTTCTTCTGATGAACTCAAACACTCTCAACAGGGATATTAGGAAAATTCATACTAATGAACGCAAGATACATTTTTTAAGAAGATTTTTTTTTTTTTTAAGAAAAGAAAAAGATACGCCTGTGAATAAACAATAAAAAAAGTATATCACAAACACACCCTAAACCGTCTGCCTCCTCAACCATTCGAGGTACTCGCTTAGTCTTTCTAATTGCAATTTATACACTCCTTTGCATACTCTGTAGTTTTTTACCAATTAATGCTCTTCCATTACCATTGAACGGAAGTAATACTGCCTCACTGATACCTTCTTATTATTTTACTGTTTTCTACATCAAACAATACTGAATTAATACACACGTCCTTTCGCGATCACATGGACAGATTTATAATGATCGAGGACACTCTTTTACCACCATTCCCAACGCACATTTCACTTAGGTTATAGAGGGAATAGCAATAGATAGGAAGAATTCCTTAGCAGTGATTGCTAGGAAGCTTATTTTGTGCACTGGTGGAAAATACAGATTACTTATGTTAATATTGCAGAATTCCACTTCACCATTATCCGTTATACCTTCTTATTCTTTTACTGTTTTCTTCTTCAAACACCGCTGAATCCCTGCGAACCTTCCAAATAAACTACTTATCCTTTATCACCCAAATTCTAATTGCATATTCAAATTTAAAATATGATTTAATTCACGAAACTTGTACAACTCAAACTGCCATGCTTGTGCTCTGTGTGTGTAATCCAGGAGAAGTTTAGCTTGTACTCTGGTGGAAAGTATAGATTAGTCAATCTTCTAATTAGTTTGTCAAGAACTACTTTATCATTTAAAGATCTAACTTCATACACGATGACTGTTTTCTACTTCCCTTAGCGGCAAAATACTCCAAACATTTCAGGAAGTTTCTCCCTATTCATTGCGTAGATAGGTTACATTGCTTATGTTTCATTGGTGACATAGAAAGTGTTGGGTCAAAGTAGAAAGAGATAGATATTAGCATCCTCACTGACTATCCTCTTTTCCCAGTTTAATTCTCTTTAATTCACTCTTTTCCAATTAAATTAAAACTACTTCTTAACTTCGTTGTGCATTAGCCATTTGACAACAGTTCGAAGCACTAAAGTTTCCATATTTGCTTTCTTTTTTCCCATCTAAGATTGTTAAACCATTTGATGAGCACTGCACTAACAGTCACCTAAGTATTAGTCATGATGGAGTGAAGCTGCCTATTACCCATTTTCGCTTTCTTATTATGACACCAATCTTCAAAAGAATTACATAGATTTCACGGATCGCTATTCCTAATACATATGTATATTCTATCTCGCATTGCATTTTACCATCAAGGGAAAAGGAATCAAGGATGACGATAAGGACTAATGCCTCACAGTAATTGGACGGTTTACTATTTGCAGGAAACGTTAAATGATTTACCTTCAAAATATTGATCAAACATTGTTGCATGGACTGAATCACTTCTCAACCTCGGGGCGTTGGGCTTTAGCACAAGGACCTGAAACGTGTCTAAATGTGTTGGGTAACTTTAAAAGCTTCAACGCAACGATGATTATGTTAAGAAGTCACTGCATTCCGAAAAATCCTGGGGATTTTTTTTTTCTGGGGGATCTGTAAATAGAAATGTATGCGTAAATATAGTATGGTTGGAGTCATTACTTGTGGAGTTATACAAAACTACTCCCAGGCATACTCTACTTATCTAATATCCAAAAAACTATTTCATAAATGGTACTTAACGGAGGTGAATTACAGGGTGCAAACCAACTGAGACACCTAACCTGCCAACTACAAAGTGGTGGATACATCGGGTATCATACTTAAAAGGACTGCTGCGACCAAAGATAGAGGAGTGTCCAATAAGTGCAAATTGATTAATTTAAATCTTAAATAAGGGCCCCATAAATATGTGATGACCTGGTAGGAGTAGCAAGCAAACATCTACCTGAAGGTGATTCAGATAAATGTGTGAAGAGATGAACTTCATCGCAAAACATTAAGTTGTCGGAAGAAAAAGAAAGAACCTATTACTGTTCTCCACTTGAGTCTGAAGTTCAGCAGTGTTGACGAACACCTGCGCTCTCAAGAAGATACATATATTGACGATGGTGTGTCCACGTGGAGAATATGTTGCATTTAGCATTTGGAAATCAATTTAAAGGACAGTAATACACCACTAACAATGAGAATATACATCTACAACATTCATTGGACACAAATTAATTATTTAAGTCCAATAATTCAAAGGCCCATAACCAACAATGAAGATTCAGGCATTACTTTCCTTGGTGCATTTTAGGTGGTGGAACAGATATCACCAACTTCGTCAAAGCAGAATTCTTCTTTGGAACAGTACATCCTTCATTCAAATTAAACTTAGGTTTGCTTCCATAATATTACCTCCTTTGTTCTGTACAATAAGTGATACTCTAAACCTCCAATCATTATACAGTTAATTCAGGCTCACCTCCAAGACCAAATATGGCAGGAGTAATACAATCTCCAGAGACAAAACATAGCAGTGGTTACAGTATTTCTTCTGTTGGGTATACGACTCAGGACAATACAGTTCAGGTTCACCTCTTTACCCGGCATAAGAATCTGCTCCTATGATTTCACAGGCTAAAATAAATTATGTGTAGCCACCTCAAACTTCTTATCAGCAGCCTCCTCAGCCGTCAGATCAGAAGCCACCACCAGTGTACTCTAACGGAGACCTATAGCCAAGAAAGAAGCATAACGAAATTGCAGGCTCTATTTGTCTTACATTAATCACACAAATAGGAAGCTGTACAAATGAAAAAAGTGCAGGTAAGTGCTTCTATGTGCAATTTTCCAGAAATTACTTTCATATGGGGTGTATAACTAGCAATTTTAATTGGCATACATAGTCTAACAGGTAAATAGAGATTACAGAATTAATAAGCATGCGTAAATTTAGTTACAATCATATGCAGAAAAGGACTCATATTTTTAAAAGGAATTTTGAGGTTGATAACTCACACTTCTGGTTGATTTTTATAAGCACTTCTTAGTAATATCATCATAGTGTGTACTATAAACTCTATGATGATCCTAAAATATCTAGTTTTCTCTAGTTCTTACTTTCTGCACGCTTGTTAATAATTAGTAGAGGTTAGTTACCTCATTAGAAGCGATAAGGTAAGGTCTAGCCTCCTTACTTGTACTTTTCCCTTTGAGGTTTAATTTTTTTTTAATTAATAAATGGCCACTAGACACTCTGTCTAGTGGTATAAATCTTCTTTAAAAAAAAAAGGACACTTGAATGTGTCTAGAAATCAAAGTTGGTACCTGTTAAAATAGTTATTATGTTTTGTAAGGGTACTATAGTTATTGTGTTTTGTGAGGGTAGTATAGTCTTTTCCTTATTTAGTTTAGTCTAACCTATATAAATGTTCTTTGTATTGTTTTAGGATTTAAGTTTTTCCATTCTACTATTGGTCTCCATCCTTTTGTATTCTTTTCTTCTACTATTTCTCCTTTCAATCAATGGTATTTGCATTTTTTTGTTAATGCTATCATGATATCAGAGCGCAAGTTCTTGCTCTTGCCATTGATTTGATTTCATCCCTAACTTCGCCCTTTGTCTCTTCTTACTTACAACTTGCAGATTTGTTTACCAAATCATTGTCCTCCTCGCATTTTCGTTTTTTGACCGACAAACTCTCGATGCTTATTGCTGTCGCATCATGAGTTTGAGAGGGATGTTAAATAGTTATTATGCTTAATAAGGGTAGTATGACTATTATGCTTTGTGAGGATAGTATAGATTTTTCCTTATTTAGTTTAGTCTAGCCTATATAAATGTTCTTTGTATTGTTTTAGGGTTTAAAACTTCTCATTCTACTATTAGCCTCCATCCTTTTGTATCCCTTTCTTCTTCTATTTGTCTTTTCAATCAATAATATTTACATTCTTCCGTTAATGTTATCAAAAGTGACCTCACAAAGTTTAACACTTCCTTTGGCTATGTAATCACAACAAAATCCCTACTTGTTACTATCTAAACCATATAGGCATTAAGGAAAGTTGCTACTGTTGTAAGCAACCTGAAACATTGAAGCGTATCTTCCTACATAGCAAAAAAAATCAAAATATACTTGAGGAAACTAGGAATAAGCGACTTGGTAAACTCCCTACAACAAGACCCTGAAAAATGGATGCTGTACTTAATACAGATGGATCTTCTTTTGGCAACCAAGGAAAAAGGGTAATAGGCGGCATCATAGAGATAAATATGGTAACTGGGTCACAGGTTTTGCCAGAAGCTACACAAACATTATAAATACAAGAACGGAATTGTTGGCCCTCCTACATGGCTTAAAAATGGCAGCACAGAAATCTATCACGCCGATTATAATCAACACAGACTCAGAGTTAATCATTAAATTATTAAAAAAAAGGGACACCAAACTTATAATAATATTATTTATGATTGCAGGGTGCTAATGGAGAAGTTAGGGGTACACCATATTCAGCATAATTATCAAGAAACCAACCAAGTTGCAGATGCTTTGACAAAATATGAAACTCAGTCTAGAAGATATTATAATGCTATAGAGTGGTTAGTTCCACCCGTGTGGTTGACCAACCTACCAGGAATTTGTAAGGCTCAACCGGCCACCCACTCACTACACTACTAATGGCCTAGGTGTTGATACTGTAAATGTTTTAAGAAAAGGGTTGATCCTAACACGGCGTCAACCCCTTATTTTTTGGGTGTCCTTTGAGGTGCCTCAATGGTTCCGTAGT
>JBDJHY010275741.1:0-10282 GCA_039654485.1 Withania somnifera
CACATGTGAAACATTTGGATGATGATGATTGAGAGATATTCATAATAAGAGATTCTGGGGTGAGGTGAAGGTTTCCATATTGGATTATGAGAGTCTTTTAACAATCAAGGATCAAATTTATGTCCCTAAGTTTAGTGATTTGTCTATTCATATTGAAAGAGGCACACTGTTTAAGGTATTCTATCCATCCAGGGGCAGCAACGATATATCACGATCTAACTCAGCTTTAATGGTGGGTAGTATGAAGAAAGATATTGCAAGTTTTGTTGTTAGGTTCTTGAATTTTCAGCAGGTGAATTTTAAGCACCAGAGGCCAGGAGGTATACATCAGAGGATGCCCATTACCGAGTGAAAGTAGGAGCACATATCCATGGATTTCATTTTTATTTCCCCTAGCATTTCAGGTTGTTTTGACTCTATTTGGGTGATTTTAAATCGATTTACTAAGTTCTCTCATTTCTTTTCGATTAACGTGAAGATAGTTCTCATGAGTTAGATAAGATTTATATTAGTTGAATTTTAAGATTACATGTGGTTTCTATATCCATTATATCTTATCGAGGTTCATAGTTCACTTTGCAATTTTGGAGTACTATGCAACATGAGATGCCACTTAGCTAAATATGAACATAGCTTTCATCCTTGGACTGATGGTCAATCTAAGAATATTATTTAGGCACTATAGGATATTTTGTGGTTATTCATCATTTACTTTGATGGTTGTTGGGACTGATTACTACCACTTTTGGAGTTTTATTATAACAAAAATTATAATTCGAGTATTCATATGGCTCCTTTCAAGGATTTGTATGATAAAAGGTGTAGATACCTTATAGTATAGATTTTTTACAAGACTCCATGGAGAGAGTTAGATTGATCCAAACTCTACTACTTACTACATAGAGTAGGCAAAAGAGCTATGTTGATGGAAGAATTAGAGCCTTGGAGTTTATGGAGGGTAATCGTGTGTGGTTAAAACTATCACCCATTAAGGGTGTTATCCCTTTTGGGAATAAAGTCAAGTATATTCCTTGTTTATTTGGGCCTTTTGAGATTTTAGAGCAGAACAAAGAGGTGTCTTACAAGTTAGCCTTGCCACCTGGTTTGTCTATGGTTTATTCATCCTTTCATGTTCCTATGCTTCTTAAGTATATGCCTAATAAGTCTCATTTGATCAAGTGGGACTCAATTAATGTGGAACCATACTTTCCATTTGAGAAGGAGCAATTTTCCTTTTGGATAGACATGTATGGAGGCTACAGACCAAAGAGATACCTTTTGTGAAGGTGCAGTAAAGGCACCGACTGATCAAGGAGATTACTTTGGAGATCTAATCTGATATGTGTAGTCAGTACCAAAAGATCTTTGACCTTTCAGGCACTTCTTATTTCTTATGTTTGAAGATGAACATGGTTTTTAGTGGTGGATGATATAATTACCCTTAAGGTCATTTCCCACTTTCTACAAATTTATTAGTTTTCCTTTTTCTCATAGTTGTATATGATAAACTAAGATTAATTTCATGGTTGGTTTGGGAACAGATTTGATTTTGGGGAAGTTTTAGAGAAATTATCACTTCTGAGCTTTTAAATATGAAATGTGGAACTTTAGGGGTCATTCAAAGTATGGGAACTCAGATCAGAAATTGCCAATTCCATAAACTCTTTAATGTATATTTTGGTCTAGAAAGGCCTTCATTTTCTATTTTGGCCCATTCACGTTGGTTTTAGGTGGTTATACAGGATAAAGTTGATGTTTTAAAGGAATGATTCACTTTTGTCTACATTTGGAGTTAGAATGCCCAGATTCAAAATCGATAGTTTCATTGTATTCTAGTGGTGGTTTTTTTTTCTAGAAGGAGTTCTATTTTATTTTCCATAGGAACCAGGGGCATTTTTGTTATTTTGGTAATTTAGTTTAAAATGGACTCCCAATGTATATTGGGTCAAGGAGACCTAGGATTTTTATTTTGATGGTTCAGTTGAGTTTGAAACATCGAATTTAGTATGGTTGCATATATGGTTTATTTGTACAAGATTCTAAGTGAATCCTGAGGCTCTATTCCATGCCTTATGTTTTCTTGTTGAACTGGATTCAAATAGTTGTTGTTAATGTTATCATGAAACTTCCACCTTTTGTTGGCTTTGGCCACTTCAATGAGGGCCAATTCAATGAGGGCCACTCTTTCCATGCAAATACACAATTTTATACCCCAATTTGGAAAAGCATATTGGAGAAATTCAAATCTACAAACTGGGATACAATTCTTAACTATTTTTCATCCATTCCTAATAACATTAACATGGATTTTCACCTAGAAATTGAAGATTTTTTAATCAAAAATTGTTGTTTTAGACACAAATTTTAAAAATAGAAATTTGATATTTTGAATTATGAAATGGATTGGGTTTTAATAAAACTTGATATTTGGATTTTCCAAGTGATAGGTTACATATTTTCATAATTAAATTCTTGTTTCAACCCTGTGGGCCTCGGGTGGATTTATGAATAAAGGTTTAAATTATCGATATATGTTTATTGATTGTTGTATTTTTATTTTATATATTTTTTTGGTGACTAGATTCTGCTCGTTTAGAGGCTCTACAAAGGGCAAAGCTCACGAATGAATTTTATTTTTCACTTTTAAGGCAAGTTGATGTTTCTTTGGTCTTTTTATTAAGTGTTAACAATTGTTTGTTACATTATTATAATTGGGAGAGTGGGTACGTTGAGGGTGGTAATATTGTCAGGCCTAAAATGTGAAATTATGTGATAATGCGACTTCTTGATATTGTGTTGAATTATCTACTTTGTTTGGGATTTGGGTTACTTTTATTTAATTTGTATCATTTAAAGTTATATCTTGGTGTTGAATTTGGGGCTTAATTAGGAAAAAAATTGTTGACATTGCATTGTGTTGACTTGTTGATTCAATTATAGGTGAAATTGTGACGTCTGTTGAGCCTAGATTAAAATGGAAAAGATATCATGGCAAGTGGGTGCCTATGAAAGGAAGATACTATTATTTGTGAACTGAAATTGTCACATCTCCTTAATTTGCACATTATACTTGCTGACATCTTGATTTTGATTATAAAACACGAGTTGTGCCTTGTGAGCAAAGGAAAAGAATTTGATAAATAGTTTGAGGCAAACATCGGATGTCTGATTTGATCTGCAGTTCGAGTCTTGATCCGAATGTCTAATTTTGTAGGTCGTTTGAGGCTCATTTTGGAGCTCTGATTTGTTATTCACCATCTAAGGCCCATCTCGAAGGTTTTGTATTTAGTAGTGCATGGATCTAGTGAGTCCTAAGGGGTCTTGGGTGTGCTGTGTATATATATGCTAGCAAGTGGATACATGATATATATTTGTTTTAGGGACACTTGCATCATAAATTTCATCTACTTGATAAGTAGGTTGGTTTATTTGTGTATCAAATTAATTTTTTTAGATTATTTGACATTTTTTAAGAACTTGAGACTAATTCTTATTTGATGCCTTCTTGAGATTATTAGCTCTACTGGTGATTTGAAACTTCTACTAATACTTGTTATGATTCAGGATCTCTCCTTTGGTTTGTATCTACGAGAAATATATAATTTTCAAACTTTTCATATTCTAGACTTGTATTGTTTGTTGGGATGTTGTATATATATAAACTGTTTGCAAATTGTAATAGCGGGGGTTGGTTTTAGAATAGCTAATGACGCTGCTGAGTACCATTGTTATGTAACTACTCCTTACTTTCTGAACTTCTGTGCAGGTACCATACCTCAGAATTTCTGACTCCCTCTCTTCAGTTCAGGGTGCATTCTAAGACTATCTAATATAACTGCCCATCTTATCCACGGTGTATAGATTCTCTTTTGTATATTTGTTACATAGTGCCTTTATTTATTCAGGACCTTTGAGACTTAGGAATCTTTGTATTAAATCCACTTTAGAGGGTTGTATAGTGGAAACCGGGTCTTGGGATGGTATATTTATATATATGGATCTTTCTACTTTATTAGTTCATTTTTCATTACTTCTGATTCATTATATGTTTCACTTATTTATTGTTGTTTAACTTATCTATCCTGGTTAGAATATAGGTTCCATCACGAATGGATTTCGGGTTGTTATAATAAATTTATACAGAAAACACATAGAGTTCATGACCAAAACATTAACGTAAACTAGTTTAAAATGTATAAAGAGGTAAAAATCATTATGAAGTGCAGGGAGTGATTACCTACTATTTTAAACTCTACACTTCAACAAGAACCTCTCTAATTTTAATTCTCTTTCCTAATCTAATCTCTAAAATCAAGTCCAAGACTACTTAACATTGAAAAATGTTCCATGGTGCAAAAAGTGAAGGGGAACAACTCGTGGTTTGATGTCTCATGAATTGTGATCATTTTATATACTGCATACCCTAAATATTTCAAGTACTGTATTATCCCTACGAGTTAATTTCATGAGTCGTAGGTTGGGGTGTACGATTCATGCATTGTAATTATGTATGTTGAAGCTTCATTTTGAAATACTTCTGTCTCGTTTGTATGAAACTACTCCACGAGTTGTGGAGTGGCATATCATGACTCATAGTACAGATTCATGGTGTTGTTGCTAGTTTCCAATGAGCAAGGATCACTTCAAAAATCATATAAATGCACTTCACGAGTCATGAAGGGTTACTTCATGAGTTGTGGAGTGATGCCCGACTTGTGCCCTATATGTTTAATCAACTTTAGTGTGGTCAATTTCTTTTCATTTTGAGCTTAAAACTATGACGTTTTAGGCTTAAAACATGATGATATATAAACCCCTAAGCCCTAAATCTCATTAATTCTACGCTTAAACCAAGATAAAGCAAGGTTATTCTCCAAATTCCTCTTTAAGCAATAAACTAGGGCTTCAACTAAAGCAACCAAAGCAACCTCTTTTCCATTAATTATCTTCATCGAAGTGCTTCTAATCAGGTATGTGGGCTATGAAAAAGTACTCCTTTTATCCTTATGCCCAAAAACCCTTTTCTAAATATGTTTTTCCAAATGTAGAAGTATGTCAAGTTTCTTATGTAATTCTATAAACTAAGATTCCCTAAGTTGATGATTTATTTTACGTTTTTTTTTAGATTAAATTTTTAAATTTACATGACACTTATTTAATTATGATTTTCCTCATGAGTTTGCACATTTTTTAAATACAAGAAGAAGTATAAAAAGAGTTTGAATCATGAGTTAATTGATGATTTCAATGTTTACTTTTACAACTTGAATTAATCATTAAAGTGTCATATTTATTTGACTTTTTACGTAATTTAATTATGAACGTGATGCATGTCTAAATTGACTATTTTGAGAAAATTGAAAGTTTTATGATGATTTTTATGCTTTCTTACAAGCTAATATGTAATGAAGCTAACGAAGAGTCAATCGACTGAATGTACCCGATCGGTGATATTTAATAAAAGTGGTAGTTGGATTAGTGGTATTTCATGAGGTAGAATTCTACTAATCCTAGGAAGGGGAATTTTGAAGTGAAAGAGAAGCTTAACATAATGTTTTACCAAAGGATTATTAGCACCAACGTTCGGAGAGAAGGTCCAAACACTCATTAAACGTGAAGCCAGTATAGGATGTTATTTTTGTATCCCTAAATTGTACCTAGTATGTCTTGTTTAATGAGTTCTATCAAATATAAACTCAAAGACCAACTAATTGGCCAAATAGCTGCTAAATCACTTATTTAACCAATAATTTAGCTAGTTTGGATGATAAATCGACAGTCAGTGGATTTATTTATACTCTTCTCCACCATGACAGTTAGTTTCTCAATTTTCCTCCATAGTTCCTTATCTCCAAATCTAATTTAAGAATATTTTAAGGCCTATCTTGTGATTTTAATCCTTGGAAATGTTCTTTAGTGATCGTACAATTATTTGTACCTGGAAATTCTTCAACTTCTTTTTAGTTGTAAAACTATTCATATTATTTGATCTTTTTGGGATTATTTCTTCATTATCTTTTATTGTATTGATCCCTATTTTGTATCATACGTTTTATGAGTTGTGCTCTACATGTTGGTATAAATATACTATTTTTCCAATCTATGAGGTATTATAGACTTATTGGTAGTTCAGATTTCACCATGTTATTCCTATAGAAATATGGATCTTGTTTTATTTGTATTGACATGTGGGTTACATTTGCTAGATTAATATTATTTTGACTTTGTTCAGGATTTCCAGTGGTCACAATGTTATTATCGAGGATACCATTCTCATCCAGGAAAGTTATAGTTTACTTTTTGTAGACTGGTATTCGGTGATGCATATGTTTGGTAAATTGACATCTTTGCGTTGGGTTACTAGTTTAAACTCCAATATTGTTGCTACCTTGGTATGTGGCCTATCTTGCTGTCCTTTTCTCTTATTATATACCCCTGGGGATACATGGTCCCTTCCCCGTGTTATACGATGTCTCTGGAATGTATTTGGGATTGAAAGGGGATTAAACTAGTGGTTGATCTTAGTAGCCATCTCTTGGACTTAGTTGGTGGACTTAGAGCTGATCTAGATTGATATTTTATTGTGTTTGACAAGAATGCATGGTTATTAGGAAGTGGACAACCCGTTGAGGGTTTTTGATTAAAATATTATAAATTCATATGGTTTTTATTGATAATACCACCAGAGAAGGTGTTTATCAATTATTATATAAGTTTCCACGACTGCAGGGTGGTATGGATCTATTTTATTATTCCATCATTGTATTTTCTTATAATGCCTATATGGAGACAGTTGAATTTTCTACAGAGATATGGTATAAAGTCGAGCCCGATTTTGCCATGTATTCCTAGTGACTATTCCTTAGTTGGATTTTTACAAGTGTTTTGTATACAGGTTTGCATCCCTCCTTGGGCTCCACTGACCTGGATTGCTATGCATGGGGTGTGATACGAATTTTAGGGGAAGGGTACACGGCAGAGTACTGGTATACTGTTTGAGTCCTACCTCACATGCCTTACTTTCGGAGGAGGAGCATCAAGGGTTACTATTGGGACATATTTACTTTTCAATACCCCTCTGCAATGCATTCTTTTGCACTTATTTGTACTTTTTAGGATTACGGGGGAGTCCCTTTGGTTTACTTATATGCCTAGTTGTATTTGCAGGTAGTATGGGATGTCGGTAGGTTTTGCTGCTATAGTTTCCTTGTTACCTACTTTCTTGAGGATATTGATTACTCTCTTTGCTTTACTTGCTTATAGATTTATCCCCTTATGGGTCTTGTATTCCTTTTTTTAGTCTTCCATTGTGCTGGTTACTTTGGAGCTTCAGGTACGTGTCGTATAATTTATAATTTTCCTATGACTTAGTTCCACTATGTTCACACATCAGTAGATGATCATCCACCATACGTGTTATCTGTTGCCATGATTACCCCTTCTTGTCTATGATTGTGTGCTATTTCCCCATTTTCTCATGATCACACTTTACCTTACGTTATGCTTGCTTTTACCTTGTAGGCCTATGATGCCTATAGGGTACTTGTGAATTTTGGTACTCACACTATATTTATGCATATTTTTTTTATGAAGACCCTGGTATAAGTCAGCAGAGAAGATGTAATTGTACGGGACAAGGTGAAGTTATTTAGAACATACAATGGACAGTTGGCGTTCTTTCTAGCTAGTCCTCCTTCTGTTACTAGAGTTGTCCTAGTTTGGATTCAGTTTATTTGTCTATGGGTTTTTCCTCATTGAGGGTTTTATTTTATATCATTTTGTATATAGATGCTCTACATCAACAATACAAAGTTTTTGGAGGTTATTTTCTATTTATATGTTACAGTTCTCTACTTCCCTCCTTCTCTTCATCTACTTTCTCTTCTCTTCTTTTCTTTTGGTACTTGTTACTAACCCATTGCTAACTATTTTTCTCTAGGGTGTAGACTTATGTACTGGTGAGGTGTAGACACCATTACAACTTGATTTTTTATGTTGTGTCAGAGTGGTATTAAAGCACTAGGTTCACCGGTGTATCTATCTAAAGGGGAAAGTGTTTGGTAGATTCACGTGGATCGGTACATAGATGTACGTGTCTTATCTTTAGGAGTCTACAGGGCTCTTTAAGATGTATAGCCTTCTTTTAGCTCTCTTCATGTGAGCTTTTCTATTTGTTTCTTGGATATTACTTTCTTATCACTCATTCATAAATGGTTTTCAAGTGTTCTACAACTGGTGATATGATGCTCTCCTACCTCTACAGAGAGATCCATTTAGTGGATGGAATAGGGACAGAGTCTATGGGTGAGGTGGGCTATGGTTCAGCAACCTGATCCCTCACCTATAGATTTACCTCCACAACAAATGATGATGTTTTTTTATGAGTCACTTAGAGGAATGTGGCAGAGTATGTGTACTATATTTTGTAGGATGTCCACTAATAAGTCCCAAACTTCAACTCAAAAAGCAGCAAAGGATACCCCAGCTCCTCCTATTTAGCCGATACTAGTGGCATCAACAACTCCTCCTTCACAGCCTATTTTGAAGGTATTGCCAATTCAAATTTAGCCTGTAGTCCTTGTATTCACTTTCGAGGATCGAAAGATACATAATAATTTTATGCATAAGTGGCCTCCAAGATTTTTTGGTAACTCTAAGAACAATCCATATATTTGTATAACAGAATATGAAGAGAGATTATAGAATTTGGTCTTGAGAGAGACACATGGAGTGGACTCTACTGGTTATCCATTAGAGGGGTCGGCTAAGACCTGGTGGAGGGTATAAGAAATAGCAAACCGACAGGGTCACCACCTATGGCATGGAGTTAGTTGTCATTCCTTTATGGCTAAACATATTCCCCAGAGTATTTGAGAGGAGCACAAGGCTCAGTTTCTTTGTATGCAATTGGGGTTAATGTTAGTTGTTCAATATAAGGCCTGTTTCACTCAATTTTCTATGTATGGGACTGCAATTTTTCCGATAGAGGATGAGAGGATTTGTTTCTTCATATTTGGGTTTTGATCAAAGTTACATATAGAGGTTGAGTTGTTGATTGCTCAAGGTAGTCCATTGTTTGCAGTAGTTGATTATGCTTGTATCATGGAGAGACTCTATAGCTATAATAAGGGGGAGGTAATAAGAGACAATTCCTCTAGGGCAATTTTAGTTGTTCTCAACCTTCTATGAGGTGGTATGACAGGCATAGGACTTAGAAATAGTAGAAGGTGTAGCCTTGTAGACCATTTCAGGTCTTCTTACCATCAACTGATAGTGGTCAGAGTAGCCAGATCCCCCGAGGCACATTTTCAAGGCTCAAGGTCATAGTGGTCAGAGTAGTACTAGTAGTTGTTCTGTTTAGGTGATAGGCTAGTGTTTTTATTAGTGTGGTGATCTAGGATACTTTTTAGGTATTTTTTACAATGTTAGTCCATTCCACCAGTAGCAAAGGCCATAGAGCCACTTAGGCAAGTACCACCATCGGCTATAAGTAGTAAGACAGTAACTTTAGAAGGTTACAGTGAGGTCCATAGGGACATAGGAGTGGAACGAAGAGGAGATCAGTAGGGTACTAAGAGCCACTAGTTTTATATTTTACCCAATAAAGTGGGAGTAGAGGCTTCTGATGTTGTGTTCATGGGTATGTTATCTTCTTGTCACTAGCCAACATGACATTATTTGACCCTGATTCAATATATTCTTCTACATTTGTCTATTTTGTGCCCCATTTAGGTATTATGTGTCGTCCTTTTCCTGTGCTCGTGAATGTGGATACTCTTGTAGGTGAGCTTTTAATGGTTCCTATGGGAGAGGTTTTAGTGATAGATTAGATTTACTGAGCTTGTGTTGTGACTATAGGGGGGGGTGGAAACTCTGGTTAATTTTGTTTCTTTGGATATGATTGATTTTGATATGATTTTGGTCATGTATTAGTTTTCCCATCATCATAAATTTTTTGTTTATTTTTCCAACACCATACCTTATTTATGGTGTGGCAGAGTCCTATTGACCACTCCCCTATGCCGGTTATTTCTAGTACATGGGCAAATAGATTTCGTTCAAGGTGTTGTGCAGCTTACATAGCTTATGTTCATGATGTAAATGTTGATCCTACTTCCCTTGTATTTGTTTTTATTGTTAGATATTTTATGGATGTTTTTCGTGATGAGTGTTCTATCCTCTACCCAAGAGTGATGTGTTGATTACACCTTATCGTATGACTTCAGCAGAGCTCCGAGAGCTTAGTACTCGCTTCAGGATTTTTTTAGAGGCTTTATCCATC
>JBDJHY010275772.1:0-10282 GCA_039654485.1 Withania somnifera
CTACGGACTACGGGGGTTGGTTCTCCTACTGGTGGTATAGTAGGTGCCATCATGATCCGAGAAATCGGGTCGTGACAACTTGCCCCTTAAAGGGTGACCACTATGCAGTTGTGGCACCTTTGGTTCAATTACTCATGGCTTGGGACCTTAGCTGGGCTAGCATAGGATGTACCTTTTGACTAGGGCTTGGTAGCCATTTTATGTATTCCAGTTAGTAGGTCAGACCAATTTAGCCTATTGTTTGATTTTGTGTTGCGAGTATGAATTAATAGTTTAAAGGGTAATTAGATTTTCATAGTGTAACAACTGGAAATTAATGTATTATACGTTATATGCATCCATGACTGCGGCGACAATATGGAGATATTTTTTACATCATCTGATCAATTTGCTCAATGGCACACAAATTTTAGGTATTGTTTGCATAGAAGTAGATGGCTTTCATTGAGATTCTAATTCTCCTATTTTTATGGACTTGAGTTCCACTGTGATATGATATACGGGTTGTGGTCGAGGCTTGGAACTTTTCCCTAATGACTATATCATTGATGGGTTGGTTATAAGGTTTGAATGCTGGTTTGAGTCCCTCGACAATCTATACCAACCCGGGTCGGTATGCTTAGGGCATGATATGTAGCTTGGGGAGGGGTGTATTGGAGAGTAGTGGTATTCGATATGAGTCCTCTACAGGTCCTCCCTCATCTGTCTTATTAATGAAGGAGAAGCGTACAGGATTACTATTGTGACAATTAGTTTTCTAGCACTCGTTTGCATTGCATCCTTACGCATTGATGGTACTTTACGTGACTTATGAGGGAGTACCTGTTGGGTTACTTGGTTGCCTGGTTCTAGCTACCAGTATTATACGATGTTGTTCGGGTTTGCTTACCAGTAGAATTTGTTGCACCTTCTATCTTTGGTAGGTACCATTTGTGCACTTATTGTACTTGATGTTAGCTTAGCTTGCTATTGGTTGAATTCTCTTATAGGTACTTTCTTGCATTGGTTATGTTGGAGCTCCAGGTACATATCAAATTGGTCATTATCTTCTTGTGACCTAGGGTCTAGGTTTCACTCCTTGATAGTGACTTCCCTCCAGACTTGTTAACTATTACTGCACACACTAATAGTTGCCCCTATACTGCACTTACTAGCTATTAATGTAGTTATCACATTTTTGTTATACATTATGTACCATTGCTCTATTTTCTCTTGATCGCTTTTTATCTTGCTTATGCTTACTTTTCCCGATTGTTCGATGATGCCTACTGGGTACTTGTTGTTTTCATACTCATGCTACATTTCTACATGTTTTTGTGATGTAGATCCTAGTATGAGTCAGGAGAGTAGAGGCTATCTGGGAGATAGCTCGTGCTTTTATGGGAAAATTTGGTGAGTAGTAAGCGTCCCTACCGGCTGGTTTTCCTTCAGTTATCAGATTGTCCTAGTTGGATCCTAGATACATACTTCTTATTTTTTCACCATTGTGGGTTGTATTTTTTGTACTTATAGGTTCTCTACAACCACCATACTAGGTTCTCGAGAGTTAGTATTGGTTGTGAGTTTCTATGTGATGTTTTTGTTCTTTATTCATCTCCTTTCCTTTAGTTCTTGGTACTGGCCTATCACTTAACAATATGGGATGAGTTAGGATCATCTATAGTGGGAAGTAGATGCCATTACAACTCGATATTATGGTCATGAAATGTGGTATCATAGCTCTAGGTTCACTGGTGCCTTTAGCTGTAGGAGTAAGAGTCCTATGGATTGGTATGTATCCGTCCATGTCCTGTCTTTGAGAGGCTACATGAATCATTTTTAGGGATGAATTCCATTGAATTTTTCATGCAAGGTTTCATTGGGTTCCTGTTAATTAAACTTGGTTATATTTTTCTGCAGATGGTCCATACACGTACAACACCCAGAGGTTATGATGTTCTCCCGCCTTCATAAATAGCTCCGATTAGGGGATAGGGTAGATCTAGAGGCCATGGAAGAGGTCATATTAGAGTTGATCTAAATTAGCCTGCACCTACAAATCTACCTCCATCGCAGATATAGCTACCTTGAAATGATGCACTTAGAGACATGTGACAGTGTATGATTTCTATGTTTGGTAGAGTACCACTGAAGAGGGTCAGACTTCAACCTAGGAAGTGGCACAAGGTGCCCCAGCTCCTTTTGTTCATCCGATACAAGTAGAAGCAACAATTTCCTCTCCATAGCCTATTCTAGAGGTACCACCAATTTAGACGCCGGTCTAGCCTCAGGATGTAATGTTTTTATGACTTTTGAGGACTAGAAGATGTACAACAGTTTATTCATATGGGGCCTTTGTGGGTTTTTTGTGATTCTAGACATGATCTTTATAAGTTTATTATAGAGTAAGAGAAGAGATTATATACTTTGGGTTTGAGAGAGACACATGGATTCAATTTTGTTAGGTATCAGTTAGAGAGTCGAGATAAGATAGTGTGGAGATCATATAGAGAGAGCAGGTCAACAAGTTCTGCACCTATGGCATGAAGTCAGTTTGTGGATTCCTTTATAGACCAATATGTTCTTAGTGTGTTTTCGAGGAACTTAGAGCTCATCTTGTCGACTTGCAACAATGATCGATGCCAGTTTCTAAGTATGAGGATCGATTTACATAGATTTTTGAGGTATGGGGCCACTATTATGCCGACAGAGGCTAAATGGGTCCACTGTCTGCAGCTGGATTAAGATCTTAGTTACAGGAAATGTTGAGTTATTTCTTACTCAGGGTAGTCCATTATTAGTAGTGGTTGCTCATGCTCATAACATGGAGAGGAATCGTTGATTGGACCAAGAGGGAGATGACAAGAGACAGTACAGAAACAACAGTATCAGGGACATCCTAGTAGATCCTTACATGCCTTTTTATCATTAGTGGCAATCAGAGTAGCCAGCCTGCCAGGGGCATGTCTATTGGGGTCCAAGGCTATGGTAGTCAGAGGGGCCTAGTTGGTGGTTCTAATTGAGTTAAAGGCCGTGGTTGCTCTGAGTGTAGTAGGATAGGTCATTGTTCCAGGGAGTGTCTATGACCTGGGCCTTTCAGCTGTTAGCTCAGGCTGTAAAGCCTCTATAGGCAGTACCACCACTGGCCAGAGGTAGTCAGACAATGATTCAAGGTGGTCGTGGTGGAGAAATATGCCCAGAATCACATTGAAATTACACATGTCTATTTACAATGATATTCGTAGGTGAGCTTATAGTGGTGGATCAGATTTACCAATCCTTTTTATGATCATCCAGGGGTTGGAAACTCAGGTTGATCTTGTGGTTCAAGACATGTTTAATTTCAATGTGATTCTGGGCATGGATTGGTTATCCCCTTATCATGCATTCCTGGATTGTTTTCTGAGACCATGACCTTATCTGTGCCTGGTGTCCCTCCGGTCGTATGGAAGGGTACCATTAGCCATTCCCCTATGCCTGTGGTATCTAGTATGCAGGCCAGTAGATTATTATTCAAGGGCTGTACAACTTTTTTAGTATGTTCATGATATGAGTGTTGATCCTCTTTCCCCTACATCTATACCCATTGTTAGAGATTTTCTTGATGTCTTCCCTGATGAGTTACCTGACCTCCCACCCAAGCGTGTTGCTGATTTTTCTATAGAGGTTGAGTTAGGCACTAGGCCTATTTTTATTTCACCTTATCACATGGCTCCAGCAAAAACACGAGAGCTCAGAATCCAACTTCAGGATATAATTTCTAGAGGCTTTATCCATTCCATTGTTTCACGATGGGACGCTCTGGTGTTATTTGTAAAATAGGACTATGCGTATATGTATTGATTACAAATAGTCGAATGAGGTTACTGTTAAGAATAAGTATTCTTTTTCATGGATTGATGACTTTTTTAATCGGCTTCAAGGTGTTGTGGTGTTCTCAAATATTAGTTTGAGGTCGGGTTACCACTAGCTGAGGATTAGGATGGGGACATCCTGAGGACTACTTTTCAAACCCGACATGGACACTATGAGGTCCTATTTAAGTTGTTTGGATTCACTAATTCTCCAGACATATTTAAGGATCTTATGACTAGAGTTTTTAGACCATACCTTGACTCTTTTGTGATTAGGTTCATTGATGACATCCTAGTTTACTCTCGGAGTCGGGAGCAACATGAGGAGAACTTGATAGTTGTTCTTTAGACTTTGAGGAATGATCAACTTTCCAAGAAGTTCTCAAAGTGTGTATTTTTGTTAGACCGTGTCACATTCTTGGGTCATGTTTTATCTTCAACTAGTATCAGTGTTCAACCCTTTGTGATTGGTATCGACTCACTACTCCCTCAAGGTCCATAATTTTTTTGGGTTAACCAGCTATTACAGAAGATTTGTATAGGTTTTCATCTATAGCAGCTCCTATTACTAGATTGACCCGAAAGGATGTTCCTTTTTGATGGTCTGAGAATTGTGAGTCTATTTTTTTGAGACTTAAGGAATCACTTACTTTGGCACCAGTATTAACATTTCTAGTTGAGGGTCAGACTTATATAGTTTATTGTGATGCCTCCAGTATCGAGTTGGGGTGTGTACTGATGTATCATGGTAAAGTCTTTGCATATGCCTCATGCTTGTTAAGAGTTCATGAGAGAAACTACCCCACATATTATCTATAGTTGGCAGTAGTAGTTTTTTCTCTCAAGAGTTGGAGAATTACCTCTATGGAGTTTACCATGAGATTTTCACCGATCACCACAACCTAAAATATAGACTAAGATAGAGGAGCTCAATATTAGACAAAAAATATGGGTTGAGCTCCTGAAAGATTACAACATCAGCATTCTGTACCATCCAGGCAGGGAAAATGTAGTTGCAGATTCCTTAAGCCGAAAGACTGTTAGCTTGGGAAGTTTGACTTTTATCTCAGCTTTAGAGAGGCTGTTAGCCTTGGACATTCAATATTTGTCTAACCTTCATTTAGTCCGATTGGACATATTAGATTTAAGTAGAGTCCTTTCATATATTTAGGATATACCTACTCTGTTTGATGAGATCCTATAACGATAGTACGAGGGAAGATCCTTGGTTCGTATTCGAGAGATGGTTTTGAGTGGTGATTAAAATGGTGCATCTTTAAACTCTAATGATGCAGGTAGCCGTATTTGTGTTCCCAGGGTGGATGATTTGATTCAGGCAATTCTTCACGAGGCCCATTATACTAGATACTCCATCTATCTGGGCATTGGGAAGATGTGTAGATATTTGAGACAATACTATTAGTGGATTCATTTGAGATATGATATTACCAAGTTTGTTTCTCGATCCTTGAACTTCCAAAAGGTAAAGTTCGAGAATCGTAGGCTAGTTGGTATGTTGTAGTGACTCCCCATCCTGGAGTGGAAGTGGGAGAGAATTACTTTTGATTTTTTATCTGTACTCCCTCATACTTCCAGGGGCATGATTTTATATGGGTAATTATGGATTAATTAAATAAATCTGCTCACTTTTTACTGACCTTATCTTCTTGGAGTGCCAAGAGACTTTTTTCCTTGTATGTTGGGGAGATTCTTCATCTATATGGGGTGGCAGTTTCTATCATATCAAACTAGGGTATGTTGTTTACTTTGAGGTTATGGAGGACTGTGCAGTGTGAGATGGTTACATAGGTAGCTCTGAGTATAGATTTTCAACCACAAACAGACTAGCAAACTGAGCGGATAATTCAAGTACTCAAAATATGCTTCTGGCTTGTGTTTTTTTATTTCGATGGTAGCTTGGACCAACATTTGTCTTTGACATAATTCTCCTACAATGACATCTACCATTCTAGTATTTATATGGCACATTTTGAGGCTTTATATGGAAGGTGTTGTAGATCATTGATTGATTAGTACTGTAGTGTTGAGATCTTGCATCAGACCTCTGACTTGATTCAAGATGCCACAGAGTGAGTTTGAATTATTTAGATATAGTTTATGGACATCAAGAGCTGACAGAAGAGCTACGTAGATTGTAGACATCAGCCTCTGGAATTCAGTATTGGGGACATGGTATTCTTGTGGGTTTCACCCATGAAGAGTGTTATGGGATTTGGTCTGACAGATAAGATTAGTCCCAGATTTATTGAACCATATGATATTAAGGAGCGGATCAGTGAGGTTTCCTATAGATTATCCCTACATCCAGAGTTGGCAACTGTTCAAATGGCGTGTTACATTTCTATACTTTGCCATTATATGCCAGATCCCTCCAATGTACTTCATTCTGAGTCAATTCGGTTGAATAACCGATTAAGTTATGTTGAGAAGCCTAAGGTCATTATTGATAGAGATATGAGGCAACTCAGGTATAGAAATATTCCATTTTTGAGGGTTCATTGGACTCACCTCCCAGTCAAGGAGTCTACCTATGAGACGGAGAGGTATATATAAGCCCAGTACCCTTACTCATTTGACTATCCAGGTACTCCCTTCTTTTCTAAAATTTTGCGGAGGAAAGTTCCCTTAGTGAGGGAAGCAATAATGAACCTCAGATTCATTTTTGTGTGTTTGTCTACTTTTCTATATTTAGAGCATCCTTGCAACTACCCTAAGTCATTTGTGACTTGTTGGGATTGACAGTTTGGTTGCCTAGCAAGTTGTAACTTGTTTCTTTTACAATTATAGCACCCTCAATCCTTGCTTAGATTATATAATGCTGAATCCCCTTTTCTTCTATAGATTGAGTCCAGAATATCGATTACATAAATATTCCATTTATGGATTGTCGAAACCCAACTCCATTTCTATTTTGAGCCTCAATTATTCAAATTAAGGCTAGATGGGTACCAAAGCATCACGATCGCATGGCTTTGACGATAATAGAGTAGAAAGGCCCTTTGTTCTTAGTGATTGCATAGCATAGGCCACGCTCATGTAGGCTAAGGCAGCCAGGGCTCTCAATCGCGTGGCTATGGTTCGCGATCCCGTAGGAGACCTGGCAAGACTAAATACAATATCTTCTTCTATTATTTTACAATATTTCACAAAATCCTCCCAATATTCTTAATTACAGAGTTAAAATTAGAAGAATTAAGTTGTTTAATTGAGGTTGTGACTCGTGGAATCATATTCTAGTGGTTCTATGCATGTTTATATAGGGTAATTCTTCATTTTTGCTATGGTTATAAAGTATTATATGTTATAAAAAGTTTCCAGGGCTTAGATCTTCAATTACTATCGTTAGCTTGAGCCTTATTCTATACCACATGATATATAAGATGTACTTTACGTGTTGGTATAAATGTTTCACTTTTCTGAGCTATAAGTCTTACAAACCCGTTTTTAGTTTGAAGTTCAACCCTGCTATTTATATAGAAATATGGGTGTTTCTTTACTCATACTGGCACTTGGATTATGTTTTTGCTAGCCTCGCACTATTTTAATTTTTGTATGTGATTCTTTGGATATTTGGGCATATTTCTCAAGGATTTCACATGAATCCAAGTAGATTAAAAGTCTAGTTTCTTTAGATTGGGTATTAGTTTGATATATGTATGGTAAATTTCCATCTCGGGGATGGGTCTACTAGTTGGAGACCTGTTATGTTTATTGTTTTAGCCTATAGCCTACTTAGCTGGCTTGTAGCTTAGTTACTTACCTGGGGATATATTTCCCTACCCCTTGTTATAAGATGACTATGGGACATAGTATAGTTTAGGAAGGAGTATAACTTTAGGTCTGTATTATTTATACACCGATTGGCGAACACAGACTGGTTTGGAGGGAATTATACTAGTGGTTAGAGCTTAGTGGCTATCCCTTAATTTTGGTTGGTAGCTTTAGAGTTGATCAAGGTAGTTTGATTATTTTGTTTGCTACCTGAGTTGTTGAGTATGAATAGGGCATGCATGGAAACTTGGCGGTAGATAGATGGATGTGTCTTTATTGGATCGTTAGTAGACCTTTGTGGTGATATTATTCCCTAGACCAGCACGAGCATGTCATTAAGTTGTATTGGACTAACCCATGATAGCTTTACATTTTACCCCCTATGGATACATACTTTCCCCTTAACGAGCGCCCTTTGGGCAGTTGTTGCACCTTTTTTGTGCAATTACTTATGGCATGGGACCGTAGTTGGTCTAAGAGAGGATGTACCTTCTGACTAAGGCTTGGTAGCCATTTTTTAGGTTACTTGGTTTCTTGGTTCTACCTACCGATAGTATGGGATGTCGACTAAGTTTGTTTACCAGTAGGCTTTGTTTCTCCTTTTGTCTCTGGTAGGTACCAACTTGTCAAGACCCAAACCAAGGGCCGTGATGGTTTCCACCCCGACCCAACCATGGTAGTTAAGCCTAACCAACACTTAAGTGATTGGAAAGTAGAGGAAAAAATGTTAACATTCAAGTCAATGCTAATAAATAAAATCTCAGTCATCCATAAGAAGAGGATGAATCATACAAAAGAATTCATCTACCAACGGCTCAACTATCAAGATACAAGATCAACTCTATAGTAAACACAAAAATCTGGTACAATAATGTCTTGAATACACAATAAGGCACAAAAGTAGGATAGCTGAAACTGGTATAGTCTCTTAAGAAGAGCTAACCACAACTGTTAAATACCAGAAATAGTATGACTAGGATCATTGTGAAATACTCATATCAGGATCTGCATAAAAAGGATGTAGGAATTATGGTCTACTTGAGCTAAGTTAATTAAACCAATTGATCTTAAGTTGAACTAAATTGAATAAAGAATACTATACCCACCCACGATAAGGAAATACCAGAAATTCAAATAAAAAGTAGTATTATGTGATGAACCTGAAAGTCTTTTTTACTTTTTGAGACTTTTTCGTATATATAGCATCCTTACAATTTCTCCAAGTCATTTGTAACTTGCTGGGAATGATAGTTCAATTCCCTGGAAGTTTATAGCTTTTTTTTTTTTTTACAAATACCACCCTCAGACTTTGATCAACTTATACAATCTAGAATCCCCTTTTCGTATATTCCTTTGAGTCTGGAATATGTATTACATAAAGATACCATTTATGGATTGTCAGAATCAGATTTTGATTCTATTTTGAGCCTATATTATTAAAAAAGAGGTTGGCTAGGCACCAAACCATGGTGATTGCATGGACTTTACCTGTAGCATAGACTAGCACCTTTTTATATCATGATCATATGGCATTGGTTTATGATCGCATAGGCTAAGGAAAGTAGCGCACACGATTGCGTGGCTGTGGGTTGGGATCTCGTAGGAGACCTGGAAGGCCTATATATAATTTCTTTTATTTTTGATAAACCTTCACAAAATCCTCTCAAGATTCTTAAATCCAAAGCTAAAATCAGTAAAATTAAGTGGTTTAATTGAGGTTGCACTCCATGGAATCATATTTTGGTGGTTTATGCTCGTTTCTATTAGGTAATTTTTTATTTTTTGTATAGTAATAAAGTTTTATATGTTATATAAAATTTCTAGGGCTTATATCTTTAATTACTACTGTTAGTTCGAGCCCTGTTGTGTATTACATAATATATGAGCTATACTCTACGTGATGGTATAAATGTTTCCTTTTTCTGAGCTATTAGGATTTATGGACCTATTTTTAGTTTACATTTTAACCCTGCTATTTATATAGAAATACGATTCTTGGTTTCCTCATCCTGACATGTTGATTATGTTGTTACTAGCATTGCATGATTTCAATCTTTGTACGTGATTCTTTGGATATTTAGTTACGTTTCTTGAGAATTCTACTGGAATCCAAGTAGACTATGGTCTAGTTTTTCCGACTGGGTATTAGTTTGATATATGTATGGTAAAATGCCATCTCGGGGATGGTCTACTAGTTGGAGAACCGTTATGTTTAATCTTATGGCCTATAGCCTACTTAGCTGGCTTATAGCTTAGTTACTTACCTAGGGATATTTTTTTCTATCCACGTGTTATATGCTGACTCTAGAACATAGCATGGTTGGGGGAGGAGTATATCCTTTGGTATGTATTCTTTATTTCCTGACTCTAGAACATAGACTGGTTGGGAGGGGATTATTCTAGTTGTTAGAGCTTAGTAGTTATCCCCTGATTTAGGTCGGTGTCTTTAGAGCCATTCTAGGTAGGATGATTATTCTTTGTGGTACTCGAGGTGTTGCATATGATTATGGAATGTGTGGACACTTTGCCATGTATAGGAGAATGCATCTTTGCTGGATAATTGGCAGCCCTGTGTGATGATATTGTTCCCTAACCCGGTGTGACCCATGGAATGAGTTGTATTGGACTGAGCTATGATAACTCAATGTTTTCCCTAT
>JBDJHY010275802.1:0-10281 GCA_039654485.1 Withania somnifera
AGAGACAATAGAGAGATTGTTTCTAACTCATTGTAAAGGGTAGTTCTTGAGCCAAAAGTCAAGAAATTGTTGTTGTTATTGAGTTAATGAAAAAACCTAAGTGGTTGAACTTAGGTAGTGGAAGTAGGCATGGCCGAACCACTATAAATTCTTTGTGTCTTGGTTGCCATTTTCATTGTCTTCTATCATTCTGCAAAAAGTTTCAAATTAGCTCACCCACTATTCAACCCCCCCCCCCCTTCTAGTGTGTAAATCCGCTCCAACAACTGTATAGTTGAGATATAATGTAAGGTGTATATCTGGATCATACTGAAAACTTTATAACTGATCTCATGAGTTAGCTGAAAGAATGAGTCATGAGTAAGACTAAGATCACTGCTTGGGATGATTGTCTTTAGGTTTTAGAAACTGAACATGGATGAGGTTCATGAATCATATAATAGATTTGGGCATGAAATGAATACATATGGTCGAAATAAAAATATTACCTCTAGCTGAAGCACATAAAGTGCATTAGAGTAAGAATGGATCAGTTTCTGAACATAACTATGTACTGGGATTGTATACTGGTTAAAACATACCATATCCCCGTTAGATCAAAACCTAAAAAATTCTAAGTCTAAGGACTTCTTACTAAAATAACTCCTAACTCCCTCTTTTCTTGCCTCTAAGCTAACATCGAAAGGTTAATACTCTACTTAGTTTACAAACACAATGCACCAAAATCTCTATCCATAGATAAACTATCATTCCACTTACTATGGTGATCATTTAAATTCATGACTATCCATCATTCATTACTAATACGGGTCGCACACAACTTTCCATTATTGCTTAAGCTTAAAACTACTTGATCACAAGCCAAGGAGATACTAATCCTCTAAGAGTTAATAACTAAGTAACTAAACTCACTGAAACACTTTATCAGGTCATAGCTTATAAACTACCTCACTACACTTAGTCTATTTCTTATATCTCATATATTTACACTGGATTCATAACCTCATCAAAACCACCAAGTAATTCCTAAATCTGCCTATTCTTGACTATTTTATAACTTTCTTATATTCTATACTTAATATTCTTAAACTAACAACTTGATAGCTACAACCACCATAATATATGTGCTATATAGTTCTAGCAACACCTTAGTAAACACTTAAGGATTTATCACCCGATTACTTACTGAATAAGCATATAACTTCAATTACATGCATGGCTCTAGGATCACTTACAATATAAGGTTCTGGCTCGTAACAATATAAATAACACTGAGGTTCTAAAAAAGGTGAGGACGTATCATACTATACTTTAGATCGACAACACAATTCATGATAATAAGAGTACAAGTTATAAATAAGGGACTTAGCTACACAAGCTGGCAAATCCCAAACACTGAGGAGAAATTTAACTTGCCTATGGATCTATTTATGAGTGCTACTCTGATGCAAATATAAACAAGGATTCTCCTGCCATCTCAAATAAAAGGTATAGTTTAGAAGAGTTGGAGAAATGAATGAATCTGTATAACTTTCTTATAGGACTATTCTACTGCACAGACTAGAGTATGAAAGAATTGGGAAACTTTTCATAAATGTCCATAGTCACTTACTTATAAAGGTTTGGCTATCACAACGATAAATAAGATCCTACTGAAACCATTTCATAGACTCCCTTAGACACTTGAAATCTGTGCTCTGATACCAAGCTTGTCACGCTCTGAGGCTATCCTTGAACGTTACCGGCACTCTGAGCCATTTTTGGCCTAAGCAAGCCTCCTATTATAGATCATTAGCTTGAGACAAACATATAAACTGAAGATAGACTTAAATATTTGAAAACTGGGCCAAGAACGAAATAATTTTATTAAATACATATAAGGTAAGTAATACTATTTTATTTTCTACTAAGAAAGTTATGCAAAATAGACTATTCAAGTTAACTAACTATCTATGAATCCTCTACCGAGTACTGATGAGTTGTCGACACAAACATCATTTAACTTTAAATACTAAAATAAAATATAAAAAGAAAGAATATACTGAATCTAGATGGTTAACTGGCTCCCGGAGGATGAAAGATCACCAATAACTGACTGGAATCTACTATGAACTAATCATAAATCTTGGACTGTACTTGAAAATATACATAGTGACATGTAGTGCACATGTGATTAGTACATTGATTATATTGGTACGCAGGTAGGTATACAATAATAATACTAATAATAGCAATACAAGTTGAAATAAACTGAGGGTGACACTGAAAGCTGAGATCATGAAAACTGTCATAACTCTGTAAACTTTTAAAGAATCCAAAAGATTAAAAGCATGCTTAAAATCATATGAGATATACTCAAAGATGTAAATCACAAGTATTATTCATAAAAAAGTTCATAAAGTTGTAAACTGCCATATCTCATAAAATTATAGCATCATGTTTATAATGACACTTAATCAGTGAAAGCCATGATGTGATAAATGTAATTTGAAAATAATTCATATAGGACAAAAAAGGAGTTTCTACTAACCAACACAATCCATGTGAGCTAACATGAAGTTCAACGTCTAATCCACATTAAGGAAGGTTGTTCTATACTTGCCAGGTATATAACTTAACTAAGTAAAGTGGATCCATTAAGCCCTTGGGCTATAAGGGTATTTATTCACCCTAGCTATATCCTGCAGCGACACATAGTTTTGCAGCATGCGACCTTGGACTCACACCCGTCTCGATACAATATACTCCTCCCAAAACGTATATACTTAGCTCATAACACTTAAAACAATCTGTGGAAATAAAGTAAGACAAATTTTATAACATAATATTCTAGGCTGAAACCCTTAGGTTTACTAAAATAAGTTATGCTAAATTTTATTAAAATTAATAAAGTTTATAATTTGGCTTCATTACACCTTGGTGAATTATGATACTTGAAACTATACTTACCTGACTGAAATTCATGTCTAAAAACTTGAAAATTTTAATACTTGAACTTATTTCTGATCATGTGTTTCTCATAAAACCAATAATTTAATTTAATACATAAGGCATGAAAACTTTGATAATTATTCAAAAGAATTCTTGAAAATTGGAAACTAGTTTAGGGTAATTGTACACATGCTTGGAAATCATAAAACTCATGTAAATCAGGTCTATAAAATTTTAAACTTCATAATAAACAAAGTTCATGAATTTAAGGTAACAAAACCCTAGCCTTGAACACTTGAGATTACATATCGAGAAACTAGTTTTGGACATGAGCATGAAATAAGTACACCATTTAATAGTATGGCACCTTGATAGGGAGTGATCCACAAGAAGATGAAACTTGGAGACGATTTTACAAGACCAGTGACCCTTGGTTGAGAGAAGATGAAGAACCTTGTTATTTTTCTTTCTTTTGCATCTGTCTAATAAATGAGATATAACGGGTTTAGATTTTATTAAGTTTGGGGATTTAATGGTAGATTAGGAATTACATTAATTCCCATGTGATTTGATATCTTAAGGAATATCCCAAAATGATGTAGTTTGATTAGGGTTAGTAGGGAAAAATCATAAAAAACCTTGGAAATTTTTCTAAGACCTTTAGGCCACTGGTTGAGAATTTTTAGACCTAATTTGGGAATATGCGTCCGCATATGGGCTTATGTTTCCAGAGGCTTCGTCCTAATTCACTACATTGTGTCTTTGCAGTATAATGATCATAACATTTTACTACAACCTTTAAATGATACTTTGTTTGTTGCATTAGAAACTAGACTCATAAACCTTTCCGTGGATAGGTTATGGGCTACATAACTCCTCATAGAATAGGAGATATGATAGTTTAAAGTTTACTCATGCATGAAACGATACGAAAACTACAACGGTAGAAAAGCTTTGAACCTAACTTTGCGCTGGGAGTTTCTCATGACCTTGAATCATATCAAATACTACTTCCACATATTAGAAACAATTTTATCACTTAGGAATAAGTGACAATTCACAGCGGTTGAGCCTAACCACGTACATAGAATGGTTTGAATTCTAGCTCAGAGTTCAGGATGTTACTCCTTTGGAATTCCAACTGTTATTTTTCATATCTAGCATCAATCAACTTTTCCATATATCAATTCAAGGGTTTGGCCTAGTGGTCAATGAAGTGGGTTAAAAATATGAGGCCAAAGGTCTTAACTTCAAATCCTAGTAGAGATAAAAAAAACTACTAGCTGATTCTCCACATCTGTTCTAGTCTTGGTGGACAGTGACAAAACAAATAAACACTAGTCGATTCTTCTTAGCTGTTTTAGTTTTGGTGGATAGAGTTACCTGGTATTGTTTCTAGTGGGAGCTGACAGGTATCTCGTGAATTTAGTCGAAGTATGCAGAAGCTGGCACTAACACCATGGTCATAAAAAAAGCTTTTCCATATATCATAAAAATGTATACCCTCATAAGGGTTACCCTTTAAGCCAGAAATAATATCAGATAAGATTGTGATGAAGTACCAAAATTAATAAATGCCAGGACTGATGTATTCTGTTAACTCATTAAAATGCATCCACAACTGTAGCATTTTATTTCCACCATATTCTCTTTGTAGTTTGACAAATGACATAGTAATATTGCCTCCCATATATCCATCAACTACACCTCAATGTTAAATTAGTTGTCGCAACTGAGATTCCAAATATTTTGTGCAACCAAGATGATGATAGCCGTCTCATGTAATCAAACCCTCAGGACTGCAAAAGGAAATACTTGTACAAAATCACTCAGGAGTAAGGAGACTAGAACTAATAGAAATGACTCCCTTGGTTATGATGTTCAATGACCCTCTATCTGCTTTAACGACTAGATTTGTCCAAAATGAATGTGCCAAGAGTAAAAGCATACAAACCAAACCTGGTCTGATATGATCAGCTCATTCCACTCTCTAATCCCATATCTGTGACAATTTCCTCCATTTTAATTCCCGCATCAGTAAAAGTAAGGGTCCGTTGAAACTTCCTTGGGATAAATACCTCAATCCCTACCATATATGTTGCAGAGACAGGTCAATGATTTGAAAACTTAATCTCAGATCTCCTGTAACTCACTAGACTTACTCCCTTCCCGAATGTTAGGATTCGGTCACACTAGAGAAAAAAGAAATATTCAATATTGCAACTAGATAATATTTGTCGTAAAATAATTGGGAATCGAAACTTTCACTGTACACGACGTTAAATAAGAAAGGGAAAAGTTAAACTAGATCGACTTTATGATGTTAAATAAGAGTAGAGAAAAAATAAAATAGCTCTCCTAATCTCAAGTTATTGATCACAACATATGAATTGCCAATCTGATTAGAAAATGGATGATTGAAGCATGAGTGCCATCCTGCGAGAGATAGTACCTGATGAACATCAAGATGACAGGATTATTATGCATAAGCAAGGGATTGCAGTTGGCATTAATTATGAATTTCAATTTAGCATGGTCAAACTTTCATCTAAATACCAAGGTTCTAACCTTTGACTATTTTCCTCCCAACCTTCAAGACCAATTTCTGCCCTCTTCTGAAACTTGGGAATCTTTAAACATGTTAAAAATATTGTCGAGGAAGTTAGGCCATAAATTTCATTTAGGAACGTTATGGTGAGAAATTCAACTAATGGTTTTCTCATACCACGAGACATATATACTGATGACATTATAGGATGAATGTGCTAATGCCGCAGGATCGTACACATAAAATGAATTTACTTTTTGTTTTTTTAACAAGTAGCAGCATAATATATTGATTTTCTATATGCATCATAAACTACAATTAAGCCAAACTTTTAAGATAATGGGTTATACAAACAAAGACTAATCTGAGTGAACAGCTAATAAAGCACTTAACAACCAATAATAATAGATACATATATACATACCATTCTGGATTACGTTTCCCAACCTTTGGATCCTCTCCATAGTACTTCTCTATGTTTACTTCATATTTGTAAGTCAGAAGAAAGTTTGAAGTACCTTCGGACCACCCATAAAACTCACGACCTTTCTTGAACTCTTAGTTGAGCTACAAAATAAAAGACGTGTGCTATCATCCCAATACAACATTTTGTTTACTCTAAATTTCAAGTCAATTCACAAAGTTCCATCTAGTCTGGGTTCATACTTATTTTTTCGTGGATATTAATTACGTCAAAGATGTCTTAAAAGGATTGTTAAGAATAACTACTAATTAAACTATCCGCAACATGTTATAATACAGACCTTGTTCTTTCTCTATTTTTTATTAGTAAGAACACTCCATCAAATTGCAAATCCTAAGTCACTAGTTGCGTAGATTAAAGTAGATGTCTGTTGACTACCACCTTTCATTGGAGAGGCACAACCAAAAATTAAATAATTTACTTTTTTGGGTAGAATAGGTTGTTATTTAAGTTAGAAATCTGTATTCAAAATATGAACAGTAAAACCAAGTATAAGTCATTTCAGAAAATAGCAAAACAAAATAAGTACGAAATCAAGTCCACTGAATTGACAGTGTCTTAAGGAAATTATTCCCCCAAGTACCCCAGTTTATAGAATATATCCTCCTAGGATAGAATAATTTTTTTCTTTAGAATAGTGGTACCTCAAATTGAAGAATCTCGAACTCGCTTAACAACTGCAAATCACACAAGATTTAGAGTAAAAGAAAGATAGAGGAATAAGAAATTTCATATTCAATATCTAAGGAAAAAAAGATATTAATAGCAAAAATTGTTGCTTCAAAAGAGAAGCAATGGTTCCAGAAAGATGTAATTTTTTCAGGTGAAAACTTGCACTGATTCGGAAGCGTCACGGCATGTGCGACCCCTATAACCAAACTAGTGAATTTAAGTTTTTGTTTGGGACTGTGCGGAGTATTTGGGGTGAGTTATATGGCCTTATGCGTCATGCATAACCCCTCCGCACATCCAAACTAGAGACCTAAAGAGTTGCAACTCTTCAATGCCCGCACATCACCTTGTCGGCTGCATATGAAGAAAAATATTTGAGTCTGATTTTTGGATTAAGTAATTATTAAACAATTAATTCTAAATGAATTTCAACCAAAAAACACTCTCACACAATGACATCACGAAACATATCTTCTTCACAATCGATCAATAGCATAAAGAAGTGCAACTCAATATAAACTCAAGAATGTTTCTTTCTCCCAACAGTGTGGAAGAAATACTTCTACTAAAAAGTAGAAGGAACTTTACTTGAAATTTTTATTTTCCCTCCATTTTATTTTTCACCATTTTCCATTCGCTCTTGCATTAGAATCCAACATAGGTCATATGCAGTTTGTTGAATTACACCCTCCTAACCACTTCAAGGGAATAGGTCCATGTGATTTATTCTCTAATATATTCCACAATAAATAAAATAATAAAGTAAGGACGCAATATTTTAGCGTGAAAAAACCTTGGCTCACAAAAGAAAACAACCATGACCTTCACCTATGCAGGATATAACCCAACTTCACTAATACGATGAGCCTTAATCAAAGTTCAGGTTACAACTCTTGCAACCTAAGAGACTACCACCCAAAGTCTCTTGCCCCCTATAATTACTCGACTATGGACTATATTCAGTTAAAAGACTCTTGCAATCCTAGGAACTAACTCTAATTCCTAAATGTTCAACAATCACTCTCGATTATTGAACCCCACTTCAAGTTTCCCCCAAACTGAAGTTTACTTCACTTAATATTGTTCTCTAAACTCAATCTAGGAAAACAATAGATTACAACACAATTGAACTTGCTAATACATAGTGTCTAGACAAAGAACTTTAACATAATATATCGACGGAACTGGTTTTCTTGTCTGATACCTCTGTATCAGTTGCACGGCAATGTCGCTAAGACTTCACTTAGAATTTAATTCACTTGATTTAGAATGACTACTTGCTTTTATCTCTTTGTAATATAATGTATCTAGACCAAGAACCGTAAAGTGATCTGATAAAGGTTCTTGTTCTTTAATTCAGTACTTTTGTAATTTTTGCACTTCGATAGCTAGACAAAACTCTCTCAAGTTATATTCTTGATTTATTTGCTCGTGTCTTATCCTTTTCTCTCAGTATAAGTGCATGAGAATTCATTATGAAGATCCATGTGTATTTATAGCTCAAGATACTCTCATTCTAGTAGAGTTTTAAACACACAAGAATTCCTTAGTTGTATGGACTTCTCACTCCATGGGACCCTTCTTGTCCGCATGGAATCTTTTCTTTTCTTTATCTTGCCTTTTGATTTCTATCTATTTTAGACTCCTAGCCTCTTTAAGCTTCTTGTACTATGTAGACCTTTTTCTCTAGAAAGACTTTTTTTTCTTAAAATCTCTCGATTTATCTAGTGATATTCTTTATCACATACAAACCCCATCAACATCATGCTTTTTTCATACTTTAAGATTGCATTCCATCATTTCAAGGAATCCTACTACAGGTAGGACTCTATTTAAAGGAACAAGTAGTAAGAACCGATTTTTTGTACATGGTTCTTAAGTACAGAATCTAACTTACTCGAACAAGGATCTTTGCTATTAACTTCTCAGTCTACTAAAAATTCTTGCTTGACTAGGATCCCTCTCTTTCTTGGATGTTTGAGTCTGTGTAGTTGTGGAATCCCTTATTTATCAAAATCCATCAGAACTCTTGTTTGTGAAGGACTACCATCAAGTTTGGATCAGAACTCTTGTTTGAGAAGGACTCTCATCAGTTTTGGATTCTTCCTTGTGTTTATCTTTCCATTGGTGTTTATTTTCTCTAGGCTCATTTATCTCTTCAAGATATTATTCTATTACTGTGTTGATAAGTCTTTATTTACTACATATTGTGTTGACTTCAACTGAATAAAACAACTAACAACCAACTTTCTAGAAAGACCACATGCATGTTGGACCTCAGCTAAAATGATCATATTCAAGCATCTGGTTATTATGTTCTTGCAAATTATCAAAACTTATTAATTTAAACAAATTCACCCTTTTTAATGATGACAAGATATTGATCCTTTTATACTATATATACCTTGAATGTCAAGACCTGCGTACTGAAATTGAGATAGCCAACATGAAAGAACTTTGTAAAAGAACTGTATTAACATATTGGGTTATAAGCCCCACACAGTATTAAAATTTCCCCTTTTGGCATCACAAAACATGTGAAGTAGGGTGTATTAGGTAAAATCAATTATCAAAAGCTCAAGGCCACTTGGGCATTACTAAAACAACATTCAAAAGATTGAATACTCAGTTAGATATATGATCAAAATTGCAGTAGTAATGAATACAAGAGGCAGAGAATAATAGATTAGGCAACCTATTAATTTAAAAGTTAGTACATCATCACCCTACTTATGCTTAAAACTAGAAAATGCCATGTGCACTAGGAACAAAAGAAAGAACCAGAAATTAAAAAGAGTCCTAAGGAAAAGAGGGAGGTGGAGGAATAGATGGGGAGGGATCAGTATTCCTAAACAATAACATAAGGGTCTGCACTATGAACTTTTCCCTATCCATTTTTGCCTCTAACTTCATAATCTTAGCCTTTAACTCCTCATTCTCCTTTTTTAAGTTTAGGTGCTCTATTCTATAATTGATGTGGAGGTTGTCCAGTGCAGCAGTATGGGAATCCTTCAGACCAGGGTTGTCATCCTCCGTAGCCCTCAAGGAAGCCCAAAACCTTCTCATAATAGCCCCTTCTCTAGAGTTAGGAATTGATTGGTAGAGCATTGTCATCTACCTCTCCTAGAACATCCTTGGCATTCTGGTACAACCACTTAGTAATAAGGATGCCTAAGTCTTGGGAAAACAGATCCTAGCCAGAAGTTATAGGGTAGTGAGTGTTTAGAGTTGTCCACATTGCTAACCTTATAGATATGAAGTATCATGAGAGCAGGTTTGATTATCTATCTCCTACTGAAGAGGTGTTCCATGATAGTGAGGTCTAGTAAGTTGCCTCATTCCTCTTTTTTCCCCTTTGAATAATCATTTTGGTAATAATATCAAATAATAGTTTATGCAAAGGAATAATCTCCCCACTTTGCACCCTTCTACTGAACTTAACATCAGGATCACTGGAAAACTTTCTACTAATTTCTAGGTTTGAGGAAAGTCCAGTTAGGTCAGGTTATTTTTTTTCACATAGTTGCACCATCCAACATTTGGAACTCGTAACAGATATGCACGGAGAGAAGCAGCTATCTTAAATGTCACACCTTTGACCTTACTCACAATCTGTTCATAGATATTACTAGCACTGATATAGAAC
>JBDJHY010275813.1:0-10281 GCA_039654485.1 Withania somnifera
CTTGAAATTCTATTTAGGAGGAAGTCTCCACTTAAAAAACTAATTGGAATGGAGTATTATTGCTGAAATAAGAAGTTGGGGTCGTTCAATACATTATATACTGCCATCTTATTGGATGGGCCAAGGTCCAAGAAAGTCCCTGGGCCACTTCTAAAATTTCTAGGAAAAAAAAACTAAGGAATTGAAGAAGGAGGTGAGGTCAGCCCCGAGCTGAGCTGAGCTTGCCAAGCTAAGCTCGACGAGGTGAGCTTGACGAGGTGAACTGACGAGGTGAGTTCAAGCCGAGTTGAGCTAGTCGAGATTAGTTGTAGGCTTCTACTGCAGATTTTCCAATTGGGGTTTCGGTATTGAAAAGAACTCTAAATTTGACAAAACAAATATGTATTTGGAGTGTAAAACACATTTCGGACTCAAAAAAAACAACGAAATTGACATCACAGGTTGTTTTAGAAAAATAGACCCCACTACAAAGCTTTAACCAAGACTAGAAAATTTCCAACTTTCTGCAAAATAACCCAAATCCAGCACGAATACCTTGGGAAGCATACCAAGGGTCAAAGTAGCCTAAATTTCCCATTTTGGAGCTGATGAAAGCATCAAAATTCCAATCCAGCACTCCGAACACCAGAATACCACCCCAGCTCCACTTTAGGCTTTAAACTTAACTAGAATCCACAAATTAGCTTAACTTACAAACGAAAACTCTAAAGCACATACTTGAGGTCAATATTGACTTTGTTTAGTATTCCGGAGCTAACGGAACTATCGAAATTAAATTCCAAGATTTTCTTGAAGGAAAGTTGACTTTGGTCAATGAGTACTTAGTTTTAGGCTCTAACAGAGGCAATTCGAGATATTTCTCAATCGAGTCACCAGGGATCCAAACTGTCGGTCCAAGCAAGTCATAAATGACTTAGGGCAACTACCAGAATGATTTAGAATGCATAACATTTTGTATTTATTATAAATGACCATGAGGGTCATTATAGACTAATTAGGAAAAGACCACTGCTCCGGAGCCTGAGGATATTATTTCCAACGAACCTAGTTCAGAGGAATATATGGTAGCTTCTACAAGGGACAGATGGGTCCAAGAGGATGAACATTTATTTAATCTTGAGTTGGAATGCATCGGGGATAGTAAAATAAAGAAACCAATATTGATGAGACCCAAGTACGGATAAATAATTTGAGTTCTATTCCTAAGGTTCACAGACTGTTTGAGCAGCTGCAGTGGAGGTGGGTTGCATAGACTCCTAAGTACCATTCCAAACCTCTGATCCGCGAGTTCTACAAGAACTACGCAGTGCATATGTTTAATAGCATCCAGGCAGAGTTTAAAAAAGGGATAGGATGATTGCTATGTGTTCGGACCGTAATTTAGAGCCTGATTTCATGGGTATTTGGTTGACATCTAAAAAACCACTATTCGTAGATTTTTTTGGGCTTCATACAACATCATGCATCTATATATAAGTATGATTATCAAATGCAGCAGGTAAAACATAAGACCTAGATGAAATTTCCAGTATATCAGACATGATTCTTGGTTGGATTGCACAGAAGATAGCATCAGCTGGTGCTAATGCTCCATGGTTTTCTAGAGAGGAAAAATTAATAAGGCATCACTGACTTTTCTAGCTATTTTTTGGTAGTTGGTAGTGCGTACCCAATTGATACCAACTATAAATAATAACATATTGGATTAGGAGTGTGTTTTGTTTCCTACGTACATTTTAGAGGGATACACTATCAATATAGCCCGTATTATAGAACATGAGCTATGCGGTTGTGCTTTGGGTAAGGGTTCATCTTATGCCTTTCCGGGCTTGATACATGCAATACTAACTGAGTCAGATATACCTATGGGTCATGAGCTTGATAGAGGATTCTAAGGACCATAATCCAGCTGCATGATAGAGAGCTTTGGATGATATGACTGCAACATAGGAAGTTGCACGATAGGTAGTGCGCCAACTGTACTTATTATTATTAGGGTGCCCCCTTGCATTGGGGCATCCCCATATGTGCCTCCAATATCTGTCGTGCCTAAGGGTGAGGCCTCTTCATCTTCCATTATGGGAAAAATTGATTTCCCTAATCCCTCAAACTCAACAGTATTTGAGTTTGTGCCACAAGAGTCAGCACCAACAGATTTTGCACCATCTGATTATGCAGTACCTGAGTATTCGGTACCTAATTATACAACAGGTGATTATTAAGGTATTGGTCCAAGTTTCTAGTGGAGTTGGTACAGAAGAAACATAATACTGAGGCTCACCTCAACCAAATTGTTGAGAGTATGGTTCCGATCATGCAACAGGAAGGCGTGATATTGAGTAAAGGCTTCATTGGAATCATAAAAGGATAGAGTTGAAATATCCAGGATAGACAACCGTAAGTCCCGAATTGTTGCAAGATTTGATCAGATGCAGGACCCTGATATGTAGCCTTTGAAGGATGAGATTGCTAAGTTGAGAGTATGGCTAATATTACCGAACTTGCTCCTCAAGTGGTCCTACCTAAAGAACTGTTTGACATGCTTCATTGGTTGGTTACCCCATGCTCGTGCAACGATCTAAATATTGCTAGTGTATTGGAAAAGAGACCAGCTAAGGGTATAGATTGGCCACTTTGTCTAAGAGGTAGCGCAGTATTGAGAGTAGAGTATTTTGGGAGTTGGACAGACTCACGTTATGCACTAGGAGTGGTTTGCTAGTGAGTTTGTTTCCTAGCAGGTTGAGACCTCCTTGATACTTCTAAGATTACACCACCACTCATTATAGTTAGTTTTGGTCAAACGACACTAGTGCCTCCGAGAACTATCCATCCTAGTTTGACACAAGATACTACTTCAGTTCCATATGGCACCATTATTACCAAGGAGGGAGGATCCTTTGGGGGACCCCACATCATTGAGTGTACCATCCATCAGCAGTGCCAACTTGGGTCCCGGTGCTTAGGGCACTGCAGGTATGTCCTTATCCCTTTGAGATTCATTTTTTTGTTTTATATGATGGTGCATTAAGGACTATGCACTCGATTTTGTTAGGGGTAGGGCGTCCTGCCCACTGTGGTTTTTTCTTGTCGAGATTATTTTCATGCGAGTATTTTTTATCAATTAGTAAAATCATTAGGTTTAGGGTTTTTGTTTTCTGTTTCATGTTTCTTATATATTTCATATACGTATAGGATCTAGTATGGTATTTACAGCCTGGTTTTTATTCTGAATGCTAAAATTGCACATGTTTTGGATATTGGAAAATGTACATAAAATTTGAACCCGTCAAAAAAAATTCTCTATTATGTATATCCGTAGTATGATAATTGACCCTTAGGATCTATTTATGAGTGTAAATGTTGACCTGTCAACTAAAACTTAAGTTAGGACTTATATTTACCAACTAACAGTAGATACTGTAGCTAGATGGCATGACAATGTGAGGTTATATTGTTTCTAGTCTCCTGTATGTACAAGATAGAACTTGCCCAGTTAGAAGCACCAAAGGTCATAGGATATGTTGTTAGGAGATGATCATAGGACGTTTTTATTTATTTAGTCCACTTTAGCCTAAAGGACTGGCCATATAAAATATATATCCCTTGATCCCTGTTTGAACCCTTTTCTTGTTTAACCTTATTTATACTTACGGTTTTGATTTTAGACTTCCTTTTTTCATCCCTGGTTCCTCTAAGGGCACTATACCTCAACTCATACTAAAGGTCTAAGTTGATGATGGGTAGAATAGGAGTGGAAATAAAAAAATATATGAAATAAAAAAAATGTGTTTAATAAAATAAAATAAAGATAGGTGTGGTGTAGAAGAAAAAGAAAGAAAACATGCTGAACAAGAAACAAGTGAAAAGAAAATAAAAAGATAGAAAAAAATCACTGCACTTACAATAAAAAGGGAGAAATAAAGGGGAAAAGGAATACCAATAAATAAAGGTGAATTGAAAAACTTAGTGCCAAGGAGGTTTAGTCACTGTTTCCCAAAATATACAAAATCCCAGCTTGAGCCTATGTTACAAGCCGAAAGTACTATAATGATCCTAATCCGACCATCTGAATCCTTGATGATGAAAATAAAGGAAAGCTTATGGTCTATGTAAAAGCACTAATTTGACTTCTTTTGTGAGAGTGAGCGCTCTACAGTAATTCTATATCAGCATTTGATTTAATGTGGGAGGAACTTCTTTATTATGAGGGCATCTTAATCTACTGTTTACTTTTTGTTTGGTAGGATCAATGTCTCTGATGTATGTACTATAGCTTATTAATAGTATAATGTCATACTTAGATCCTAGGTTGTCAGTTTGATTCAATAAGGTAATACACAACTATTTCTTGATATCATGATTGAAGGGTGAGTTAAAAGATATGCATTGCAAATAATTGTTGTTACTGTACCTGTGCTAGTTTCCTTTGTACTTATGCTAGTTTCCTTTGTACTTATGTATTTTTGTTATGGGTTTTTTTTTTGTTTCTTGAGGACAAACAACAGCTCTAAGTTGATTTTTTTGATATTCCTATAAATTACGACACTATCGACACCTAAAACAAATGATTTGTGGTTGTTCTTAAGTGATATGTTGTTAATTTTAAGTGTTTGTTATGTGTTTGCAAAGAATTTGGATGCCAGAGAAAATAGGAGGAAAATATGAAAAATAATGCTAAGTATTGACTGGATGGACAACCACACGGTCCGTGCATCAGTGGTACAAGTCGTGGGTCTGTTCATAAAGTTGTTCTGAGACAGTACCTGGAGAAAAAAATTGATACTTTTGGTAAATTATGGATGCACGGATTATGACATTAGCCATACCCCTTTGTCATGGGCCGTTCTTAAGAATATTAGTAGAGACTTGGAGTTTTAGAAATATTGGGGCAAAATAAAAAAGTCCAAGGCACTAGGCACGATGGTGGCACGAACAATGGCAGGTCTGCAGGGTCTCTGCCTATGCCCATTCAGGAGAAGCCTGGAAAGATTTTTGATTAAAGCTCAAGTATAGGGACACAAACATCATTATGATTCGTACCATAGAGCCACGAGCCATATCAATACTTGTGGTATGATAATTAGAGATTGAAGACTACAAGTACTGGGCACAAGAGGGTGTATGAGACGTGGCACAGAGGTACAATTCGTACTCCTGTCCGTTAGACATGAAGTTGGACTATATTCTTCTGTTTGATTCGAGATTGGACTCATGCGTCTATATATATTCTTTTTAGGGTTTTTAGTCGAGGTTACACAGTCAAATATAAGTTTTGACTGTACGTTTCTGTACACTTTGTCACTTTGAACATATTTTGAGAAACTTAATCTTTACTTTGTGAATCAAAAGTTCATCTTCCATTTTCATCATTACGAGTGGCTATTCTACTATAATGTTATCATAAATAATTAATCAATTATTTTTTATAATAACACAATTATGAGTACCTAAACCCACAATTAGGATTATCAAAACCATAATGGATTAACAAAGTAGGTTTAGGTACAATTGATGTTTCTTGAACAGTGTGAATGCATGTATTGTAGGTTACTTCACTTTGATTTCTTTTTAATGAGTACATGCGTAAAGAACTCTCTGTATTATTTCTTTCCTTAGCGGGTGGTATAGATTAGAAAAATAAAACTACAATAGAGATTTGGAGATTTCATCGAATTAACATGAGGCCTGGCAATGTTAGTTAAATCTGAGATCAATAATTAGCGATTAGTATGGAACGCACTATGAGACCTGACAGAGATTAGTGTAAAGTCACCTAATAGGCTCTGATGGTATTTAGGTATAATTAACCTGTAGATTTTGCATGCATAACACTGGGATGGAATGCTTGTATCAAACATCTATGAAGTTAAGACATTATGGGGAACACAATTTTAGTGTCTTCATCATATTTATTTACAAACATAAAGAAACAAGGAACTTACTATTGTTAAATGATAAAAATACAATCCAAACTCCAATTTACTTTCATGCACTACCTTACTTCGAAAATACTCAGTATAACAAAGTAATGCGCCAATAGGCATATTTTACCATATTCCTGTAAGATCGACCCCAACCATAGGTTGGATTGTATATTTGACAATGTTAGCTTACGCTTCCAATTGATGTATAGTTTTGGGAGACATCACTAGTTTCTTTGGATATTCATATAGTATTTAAAATTATTTGAAGTTGTTTATAATCTGCAAATAACACCCTTGTCCATAATACCCAATAGGGTTCTTGATCTTATAAACTTAAAGTCATTCTCTAGTTGATTTCTTTTATTGAAATCAGGAAACTAGTAGGATAGAATCCTTAATCCTTGCCATTTCAGAAGCTCATTTGCTTCAACTTACAAGAGTATAGTTCAAACTTCATAAAACCTGTGAATGTTTTTTCTACATGATATGGTTCTGTTTTATTTCTTTCTTTTGGTATAGTTACTTGACTTACTTTGAACTTAGCATTTAGACTCATTGTTTTCAACCGTACCATTTCTTTTTCTCAAATCTAGAAGTTTCTTGACCCATGTTTAGTTTGACCTAATTAATTCTAGGCTATCATCATGGATTCTTGTGGTTCATTATACCAAAAGGAATCTGTATAGGTTTTGTTCAACAATTTTATTGTACCTAAAATAGAGTTTTATTTTACTGCACAACAAGTTAGTTCCTTACTCTTTTCCCCTAGTTATTGGTGCATGTTTTAGTGCTTGAACATTGGACTTGTAAAAAGGTCATTTACTGAGTTCTTCTTGATTACTTTGTTGTATGCATTTTATCAAATATGAAGGAATAGAAATCTTTGTCATCTTCTCTATCTCTTTCAAATTGTTTTGGGGAATTTAAAGAGTTTGTTGTATCATAGTTTGAATACCCAACTTTATAGTGGCTAAGACTTTTCCTAATAAAATCAAGCCAGCTTCATGTCTAAGGTTTGATCATTTTTTCTTTATATCTCATGTAAAATTAGGCTCTATAAAGTGAACCTGCTGAAGTATAGGTTTCATGTGTATTACAAAAATTATTTGGGTCCTTATTTGAAATCACTTCTACCTAATTTTATATGATTTTCTTGCAGCATGCCTAGGTAATAGTCAAACTTGAATTTACTAATCTACCTGTTGTTGACAAGTATTGTTGAGGTATCAGTCCCTAAATTGTTCCTAAGTTCTTTTAAAATCTATCAAGTTAAAAGAAACAGGGTATTTCAATTATTATCTTTTAACTATCAGGAAAATCACATTGAAGAAGTTAGTCTTAGGATGATTTTTCTTGGAAGTTACATTCTCCAGAGAAGTTTTCTAGATTCTTTTAAAATTAAGCGTCAATCTATTTAAGAAAGCCAGTTGGGAGCAACATATATTCATATTCTTCCTGTTTGTTTTCCCCTATTATGTGCTTAGAGTGTTAGATTTTAATTAATACTTTGTTTCTATTGTCTTCATATTTATCTCTTTTTGTTTTTGTTGTATCTGAAATATCCGGAGTTCCATGGATTCTCTACTTATGTCCTCTCATGGAATGATAGCCTAAATTTTAGAGTCAAACCCATGCCAAGACTAAATAGGTTTAAGGCCACAATTATGAAGCAAATACAGCAGCACAGAGTCTACTAATCAAGAGCAGAGTAATTCATGGAGTGAAAGCCCCGTCCTTTATTCGCCTTTTATTTTGGTTTGTAATGGGCCATAAGGCTCAATATTATTTTATTTTTCTTATTTTATGTTTTTGTTGATATAATGGGTTATAAGGCCCAATATTGCTAGATAAAGGGCATGTGGAAGAAAACTGGCTTCGTAGCCCAATAATGAGATTAAGTTTCGGTTCACTTCCAAACATACAAAAATGAGAATTGAGCCCACTTTGTTTGAATTTGGGCCAAAAGCCCAAATCACTCTCTCTCCGTCGTACTTTATTTTGATTACCTGTTTTGCTTATATATTTATTTGGATTAACACAAAAGTGTTTTCTAACTTAGTCAGAGATTCCCCAAAAGACTCATTTTTTGTTGCGTTTTCTTTACAGGTGATTTTGAAAAGCCAACCTTCTTTGCAAAATACTAACAACGTTTGTATATTTTGCAAGGATTTTGAAAGTTTTTTTTATCAAACTTTTGTTTCAAAATTAATCAAATAAGTTATTTTCGAAATGAATGGATAAAATATTAGAGGATATTCTTGGTTCTTGAATAAACTTTCAAGAGTATTAATAGGAACCTCTTACTTAGATTTCTTAATTTGGAAAGTCTTTTCCTATTTTGGGACTTAGAAAAATGTTAAATGTTTTCGTGATTTTCTTTTAAAATTTAAATTAAGTGGGGACTCTTACTTTTCTATCTTGTTTCATTTTTCTTGAAATTGTTTTGAAAAGTTTTATTAAGTTTTCAAAGTGGTTTTCAAATCTTAAGCCAGTTTTAACAAAAATAAGTGGGATGAGTTCTTGTCTTAGGCAGAGTTTGTGCATAATGATAACTACCATTCAAGTATTTACATGGATCTAATTGAGGTGTTTTATGGAAGGAGATATAGATCTTTTGTGGGTTGGTTTGACAAATTTGAGTTGAGGCCTTGGGTCACCAATTTGTTGTGTGATTCACTAGATTTAGGCCTTGGGGTGCTAATTTTTCATGTGACCCATTGGATAAGTTGAAGTTGATTCAAGTGCAGATTCTTATAGCTCAAAGTAGTTAGAATACTATGCGAATTAAAGTATACTTGGAGTTTATGGTTAGGAAGAAGGTGTTTCTCCAGGTTTCACCCTTGAGAGGGTATTAGGAGGTTTAGGAAGAGGTCCAAGATTATCCCTAGGTTTATTGGTAATTTCAAGATTCTTGATGTCCCAAAACTATATCTCGATTAGGAAGTGTAAAGCAGTCGCTATCAAAAATAGAACCTAATCAGGGTTGGGGTCATCCCACAGGGAATGTGGAGGAAATACATCTACTAGTACTTTTACTCAGTTGTAGTTAAAACTCCTAGAAAAAAAGATAAAAAAAAAAGTAAATTGGGGGTTGTTTAGTATAACTTTTATGTTTTAAATATTAGCAAAGCAAAGATTAGCAAAGAGAAGATTTTGATAAGGTTGTGATCAATAATGGTGACACTAAGAATATGTTTCCTATGACATTTTAAATCAATAGTTATTTTGTATGAGTGATCGATCCCTATATGCATGAAAAAATTAACAAGTTATGTTCACCTAAAATAAACAAAAACAATAAAAAAAAGTAAACCAAGAAATAATAACTACAAGACCATTGTCGCCTAAAAATACACCTCAATTAAGAAGTGTAAAGCGGTTTCTCATAACATCTTAACTCCGTAGTTATTTTGTACTAGTGATCGATTTCGGTGCTATGCATGCAAAATCTAACAAGTTATGTTCACCTAAATGTCGTTGGGCCCTATTAGATGACTATGCACTCATCACATCCTTCTCTCAGAGTGTGCTCCATACTAACCCTTATTTTTCATATCATATTTAACCATCTTATCCCGAGCTCAAGTTAATTAGATGAAGTCTTCAAATAGCTAGTATTATTCCTTTTCCCTAATTTCTACCTTATTCTTGAGAAATTAAAGAATATAGGACAGTTTGAATGCGTTCACTCGTTAAAAAGAAATTAAATCAAAGAAAAATAACAATTCATGCATTCACACCATTCAAGAATTACTTATGTACTATACCCTACTTCGTTAATTTTTCATGAGTAATGACCCTCATGGTTATTTATGATAAATACACGATATTTTGCATTCTAGAGTATTTTGGTAGTTTCCCCAAGTCATTTATGACTTGCTGGGATCGACAGTTCGGATCTCTAGCGACTCGGTTGAGAAATATCTCAAATTGCCTTTTTTAAAGCCTAAAACTAAGTACTCGTTAACCAAAGTCAACTTTCCTTCAAGAAGAGCTCAAAATTAAATTCTGATAGTTTCGTTAGCTCTGAAATACCAAATAAAGTCAATATTGACCTTAAGTTTGTATTTTGGAGTTTTTGTTTGCAAGTTACGCTAATTTGTGGATTCTAGTTAAGTTTAAAACCTAAAGTGGAGCTGGGATGGTATTTTCGTGTTCGAAGTGTCGGATTAGAATTCTGATGGTCTATCAGCTTTGTAATGGTGAATTTAGGCTAGTTTGATCCTTGGTACACTTCCCAAGGTGTTCGAGCTGGATTTGAGTTGTTTTGTGAAAAGTTGAAAATTTCCTAGTCTTGGTTAAAGCTATTTAGTGGGGTCCTTTTCACTAAAATGACCTCTGATGCCAATTTTTTCAA
>JBDJHY010275823.1:0-10281 GCA_039654485.1 Withania somnifera
TCTAATTTCCTCGCGATTACTATAGGGAACATATTGAGCCAAGAATGCATCCACAAACTGACTCCATGTCATAGGTGTTGAACCTGTTATTATTCTCTCTCTATATGCTCTCCACCATGACTTAACTCGACCCTATAATTGATACCCAATGAAATCAAAATCTATGCGTCTCTCTCAAAACCAAAGTATTAAACCTCTCCTCGCACTATACAATGAACTCATAAGGATATTGTATGCAATCAACAGAGAATCTCAGAGTCCCCATATAGATAAAACTACTATACATCTTTTGATCTTTGGAAATCATAATGGAAAATGTAGTCTGAGGCTAAATTTGAGGCTGAACTGGCGGTACCTCTGAAATAGGTTGTGGAGGAGGAATCGTGGAGGCTACTGGTGTCTGCTGAATAGAAGAAGATGGGGCACCCTAAGATGAAGTCTGACCCTCATATATGGATTCCCTACCAAACATAGTAATCATAGCCGCCACATGTCTCTAAGTGCATCATTCGAAGGTGGTTGTGTCTCTGGTAGAGGTAGATCCATAGGTAGAGGATCTTTTCTCTCAAATCCAGCCCCGTCGTCGCTCATGGGATCTATCCTTTCATAAAATTATAACACTAGTTGAAATGACTATTATTTATTCATATGAAGGTGAAGAAAAAGATAAAACTAAATAAATGGATTCTACCCCGGCCCCTAATTAGAGCTCTCTGTGGAGGCGGGGAGCATTATCATCTCCGGGTGCTGAATGTGTAAAGATCATCTGTGTAAGAATAGAACCAACGTGAATAACTAGGAAACCAGTGGAAACCATGCAAAAATGAGTCAACAAAGGTCATCCCTATTAAAGAGCCGTGAAACCTCCCAAAGATAGGATACAAGTGTCTACATACCGATATGCGGGACTCTATCAAAATCTCGTTCCTATAGATAGATACACAAATGAACCTAGTGCTCTGATACAACTTTGTAAAGTCCCAAAAACCGAGTTGTAATGGAGTCTACATCCCACCTATATAAAAGCCTAACCTCGGCCCAAGGAAAAAAGTGAAAGGCTAGTATAAGTGCCGAAAAGAGAAGTGAAGAGAAGAAAAAGGAAATAAGAATAGAGATACATGACATGAAATAACTCCCAAGAATTGGAATCATGGTTGTAGAGAATATATACAGATAACAGTACAAATAATACAACACACAATGGGGAAAAATCTATGAAATATCTATCTAGAATCCAACTAGGACACTCTGACAATAGGAGAAAAACTGGCCAACATGAACACCGACTGCTCACCATATCTCCTGAACAACACCAAAGACCTGCATCATAAAGAGATGCATAAGTGTAGCATAAATACCAATAACAATGGGTAACCAGTAGGCATCATAGGCTGACCAAGTAAAAGTAAGCATAAGCAAGGTAAAGAGCAATCATAAGAAAATAGGGAAATCGTACATAATGAACTACAGAAAAGGGGTGACTATAGTAATATCTAATATGTGTGGTGAAGGATCATCTATTAGTGTGTGCAACATCAACTAACAAGTATGAAGGAATGTCAACTATCAGGATAACACATAGGACCTGGGCCACATGAAAATCATTACCAAATGCGATACCTACCTAGAGATCCAACGTATCAAACACAAGGAAGGATCAATAAGAGAAGGAGGAACACATGGAATATAACTACTGAACGTAATAGTAAATAAGGCACAAAAAGTAATCAACAACACGAAAGAGTAGCCACAAAGCCTAGATAGCAACTAACACGCCAGCATATAAGTAAACTAATGGGACTTTTCCCATAATCCCAAGGAGTGCAAGCAAGAGCATACGCAATGCAAAGGGGTACTGAAAAGTAACTAGTGACCGTATGAACCCTTCACGGTATGAAGACTCTGCAAGGAGCGGACCCATGGAAGCTTCCCTATATACTTACTCGGTCCTACTGTAGTATACCCTTCTTTCGATCTGCAGCTCATACCTAACAATAATATCTCAGTCATAGCCACCCATGGTCAGAGGGTCCATGGAGTGATCTAATCCCACGTAAAAACTCCTCATAAGAATCCAACTAATGGTATGGTCATTAGGGAAAAAATGCCAAAACTCAGGCTCAACCCGTATATCATATCTTAGTGAGAAACTCAAGTCCATCCAAATAGGCGAATCAGAACAACCGTAAAAATTCAACTGTTGCTATGTAGGAAATACCCAAAAGTCAGAGTGCCAGTGAGAAAATAAATCAGGTAGTGTGAGAAAATATCGCCATAATTCTACCGCAATTGTGGATACATATATGTATAAGAAATCAGGCTCCGGTTATTACTCTATCAAAATCAAGTTACCTTTTAAAAACATTATGAATGCTAATTGGAATCCATAGGATGTCTCCCAAGCCCTAGTCATAAGGTACACCCTCTCCTAATCTAATTACGGTCCCAAGCCACTAGTAATCACATCAAGGATACAAAAACTTCCCAGAAGGATCCCGTTAAGGGCTAAGTACATACCCATACATGGGAAAACATGGATCTATCATAGCTTAGTCCAATACAACTAACTCCCAGGCTCGCACCGGCTTAGGGTACAATATCATCACATAGGGCTGCTAGTTATCTATAAAAGCCATATCCGTCTATCTATAGAAAAGTAACCATACACATATAAATCATACGCAACACCTAGGTAGATTACAAAACAATCAACCTACCTAGATTAGCTCTAAAAGCTACCATCCTAAATTAGGAAATAACTATTAAACTCTAGTCACTAGTATAACCTATCCAAACTAGTCTATGTTCCAGAGTCAATGTATAAAAGCATGCACCAAAGTTATACTCCTCCCTTAATCATACTATGTTCCAAAGTCAGCGTCGAGCACGCTGGTAGGGAAACATAGCCCCAGGTTAAGTAACTAAGTCACAAACCAATTAAGTAAGCCATAGGCCAAAAAAATAACCATAACAGGGCTCCAACTACTAATCCCATCCCCTACCTGGAACTCTACCATATGTATATGTTGGCTTCCAAGCACACACGCAAGTGTACGTGGTCTCAAAAGTAATATAATGGCTCTTTTAAGCCGGATATTGAACCCTCAGGGTTTTGGAATTGTGAATTAGTGTCATAAATGACTCTTATAGAAAATTTAATATTTTTGCAAGTGTAGGTGTCACGAATCAATTTCTTGGATCATGATGGCACCTACTATACCACAAGTAGGAAAACCAACCTCGTAGTCCGAAGACGAAGCGGAGGATAATCAGAAGATAAATAAATGCAAAAGTTTAAGAATCAAAGTAAATACCCAAAACCCGGTATCAGTGTCAAAAGAACCACTAAGTAAAAAAAATAAGAAATCCAAAATGTCTAATAAAACTGTGTCTCCAAAAAACATGGAGATCAACTTTGAATACCAAAGCCGAAGAGAAGAAGGTAAAAGCCGAACGCCAAGCTCACCCTGAATCTCTGAAGTAAAATATAAGCTGCATGAACAAATGGCTGTGATCGCGGTCGGGAACCTGTAATCGGATGCACATGTACAAGTGTAGTATGAGTACAAGCTACCGAAGTAACCCGTACACAGTATGCTTCGAGGTCCCACTAGGCATATAACAATAATAAAAGCAGTAAATAATGGAATACAATAAAGAGGTCGCAGAAGAAAATAGTATAAAAAGGGAAAGCAAGCTAATCACATAACAGGATCTCAAGCAATGAAGGAAGACGTACCCGGAATCCTTGTAAAAATATAGGTGAATAACCAACAAACAGGAGTCAACAAAAGATAGGAGGAGAACATGGATGGTATAGAGGTAACCTCAAGTAAAGGATAAATAAATGAATAGTAGTATAAGGCACAAATCCCACATATCACCAAGTAACCACTAACCAGTAATAATGACTAAGCAGTAATAATTATACTAAAGTAATGAAATTAAACACTGACAAGTCCCTCAAATAGAAGCGCAGCGTACACAACAACATGCTCACCCATAGGCCCCCATGACGACCTAAGGGTACACTGAAGAAAATAAGGAAGAAAGTAAATACAATCACATAAAGTAACCAGTACTGCGTATGCTACTCCTCCGGTACCCGTAGGTCCAGCAAGTAGACCCATGGACGGCTAACCTATATATTCTTGGTATATCACTCCTCCATCTTATACCCCCTCCGTGTCAGCCGCAGCCCGGAGGCAAGGTCCATGGAGGTATGTCACCACCTACGATCTCTAACGCCATCATAACCTCACATCCTAAATCATAGAACCTCAAGGGTCTCAATAGTATGGCATCTCATGCCGAATATCAATAGTCACATCAAGCCATCCTCGGCAAGTTAAGGCATACAACGTGTATCATCGTATCACTAAATTTCTGAATAGATCAGGTATCATCAAGTTTCCATAGCCAGTAGTACCATAAGTGTCAAAAAGCTATACTCATTATAGTACAATGACAGACTCAAGTCCCAGTGGCTGTACTCACTGTCGAACGAAGTCGGTCTCAAGTCCCAACATTTATTAATCATATGCTATTTCTCAGTTCCAGGTGGTAAAGCTTGGACTAAAACAACTGAAAATAGTATTATCAGAGCTCGATATAATACCGAGTCTAAAATAGTTAAAAAATCTATTTACTTATATTATTATTAAATATTTCAATTTATGAACTTATATCGTTATTCATCATTATTACTCAAATCAATCTCTAGCCTCTGCGGCTCAATAATCAAGTGGTGATACTGAATCAGCCCCAATGCATGCTCGCTAGAGCCATAGGCCCAAAATATCATGTTATGAATGCACAACATATCAAAAAGTATATATATCAACATATGATCATGAAATAGCAATTTCCTATGCCCTGTATAGATACCTAACCAACTTCTAAGTCACTGGCACTGTATCAATCGGATGCCAAAATATAAATATAAATATGGAACAGACGAAAGAACGGTATATGATTACTATATCCACCTAGCTACCTAACCCACAAATGCTATTTAGTACAATTATTAAAGCTAAAAGCCCATACATAGCCCTACGGAGTCTACTTGTCGTCCGATGATAAAGTGCTGTAAATTCATGGATCTTAATCTGACTGACGTCACACAATCTTCGAATGATTTAAAACTTACATCAAAGTATTCTATATGTTAATATGATTCTAACGATATAATTTGTACTAAATTCAAGACTATGCCAAAAATCGAGCCTAAAATGGGTTTGCGGGGCCTGCTTACCGAAACTGATAATAAACTTCCCCACAGGGTTCGTAACATTATTAGGAACCAGTGCTCCAAAATTGAGCACAATTGGAATGCGGGAATAACTTTGAAATAGTCCAAATAGATTATACCTTAACGGGGTTAAAGTGCGATTTTGAGGAATTAAACATTGGAAATTCGATGTGTTAATGATACTTGATGTAAAATATACTAATGGAATAGAGAATTACGTAATAATATATGGATTATCGCATGAAATTATCAATTCATCAATTGGGGTTCATTAATGAAGGGAATTAAGAAAACTAAGAATGAAAAGCGAAGAAGGCTTACCCAAAACATGAAGGAATCGAATAACAATGATATGGGGATTTTCCTTAGCCTTGGAATGATGTTTGGTAGTGGTTTTTTGCTGTGAAAGTGAAGAAATTGTAAGGTTTTTATGGAAATAAAATGTTGGGGTCGTGCAGGGTTTTTTATAAACTGACAAGTGTTTCACTCATCACGATCGCGCGACCTTACTACGCGATTGCGTGCATCCCTTACGCGATTGTGTAGAGTAAACTGAACATTGGTCATCACAATCACATGTTCCAGGCTTACAATCACAAAGAACAATTTGCAATGAAGCGTGATCGCGTGAGAGCCTATCGCAATCGCATAGAAGGAATTCACCTGTACTAGTTACAAGTTTTGACAACAGCTTTAGGAGAAAGAATAAGCTCTGAATCACCACTCGAAATGTATTTGGAGTTCGACTTATGCAAACAAACCATGAATGCACACTCAAAACAACATTTCAGACCTAAGGACACAGGCGAAATTAGAATTTGAGGTCGTTTCAAATAAATGTTGACCAAGTCAACACTTATGCTAAACATCAATAATTTTACACAAACACCTCGAGAATTCAACGACAAGTCCAGAAATTGAACCAATACATCCACTAGCCTAAAATCATCATTTTGGAGGTGTTGGAAGTGTCAGAATTCCAATCTGACCATCCGAACACCAAAATACAACTCAAGTTCCACTTTAGACCATAAACTCAACTAAAATCCACAAATTGGCATAAATTGCAAACAAAAACTCTGAAACATAACTTAAGGTCAATCTTGAATTTGTTTGGCATTCCAGAGCTAACTAAACCATTGGAATTTATTTTCGAGATCGTCCTGAGGGAAAGTTGACTTTGGTCAACTAGTACTTAGTTTTAGTCTCTAAAACAGGCAATTTGAGATATTTCTCAACCGAGTCGCTTGGGATCCGAACTATCGGTCCCAGAAAGTCATAAATGACTTGTGGCAACAAATCAAATGCTCTAGAATACAAAACATCGTGTTTTTATCATAAATGACTATGAGGGTCATTACAACATCCACTATTAAAAGGACTTTTGTTCCCGAAAGTCAAGTAAAAGCAAGAAGTAAATGGGAAGAGAATGTACCTGATGCTTTAAAAAGCTATGGATACTTCTTTCGCATCTCACTCTCAATCTTCCAAGTAACTAGACCGGACGGTGCCTCCACTGCACCTTAACCACTGGAATCTCCCTAGACCTCAACTTTCTCACATCCTTAGACAAAAATTTCATAGGCTCCTTAACAAAGGATTGATCTTCATATAGCTGAACTAAACCCTCCTGAATAAGATGAGACTCATTGGGGATATATCATCGCTACATAGAAACGTGGAACACCGATGAATAGCTGAAAGCATAGGAGGTAAGGGCAACCATAGGCACATCACCAACCCTCTCCAAAATCTCATATGGCCCAATATACTTGGGATTAAGCTTTCCTTGCCTACCAAATCTCATCACACTGCGCATAGGACATATCCGTAGCAACACTTTATCGCCAACTCAAAACTCTAAGGTACGAAGCCTATGGTCAGTGTAGCTCTTCTACCTACTTTGTGCTACCATTAACCTATCCTGAATCAATCAAACTTGATTGAGCGAATTGCACAACAAGTCTATAGATTGTACTCTGGCCTCAAAACCATCAAACCAACCAATAGGTGATCTACACTGCCTACCATACAATGCCTCAAATGGTGCCATCTCAAGATGGAGTGATAGTTATTATCATAAGCGAACTCATCCAATGGTAGGTGCTGATCCAAGCACCCCCAAAGTCAATCACACAAGCCCTTAATATATCCTTCAACACCTGAATGGTTCGTTCGAATTAATAGGAATACCATGCAATCTAACCACCTCACGAATGTAAATTTAAGCCAGATGCTTAGTATTATAAAGGAATGAGGAGGAATGAAGTGCGCTGAATTGGTCAACCTATCAATAATAACCCAAACTGTATCAAAACCTTGGTTAGACCATGACAACCTAGAAACAAAATCCATAGTCACCCGCTCCTACTTCCAAGATGGAATGGAGAGTCTCTACATCAAACTACCAAATCGCCGATGCTCATACTTAACCTGCTAAAAGTTTAAACACTTAGAAACATACTTACAATATCCCTGTTCATTCCCTTCAACCAATATAATTGTTGTAGATCACGATACATCTTGGCTGCACCAGGATAAATAAAATACCTAGAGCTGTGAGCCTTATGTAAGATCAACTGTACTGACTCACCAACTTGAGGTACACAAATGCGACCATCAAACTGAAGTGCACCATTTGAATTAATAGAAGCCTTGACTGCTATCCATCTAACACTTGGCCACAAAGATCAAACAACTGCTTATCCTCGAATTGACGTAGTCGAATCTGATCTACCAAGGAAGATTTGGCATCAATGCATGCCAACACATGCCTGGGGTTTGAAAGATCAAGCCTAACCAATAGATTAGCCAACGACTGAACCTTCACCACCAACAGCCTCTCAGAAGTTGACAAAGCTGCTAGACTACCCATACTGGCCGATTTCTAGCTCAAGGCATCTGCTACTATGTTTGCCTTGCCTGGGTTATAGAGAATAGGAATGTCGTAGTCTTTTAGTAGTTCGATCCACCTTTGTTGTCTGGAATTTAACTCCCTATGACTCATAATTTACTAAAGAATGCAATGGTTAGTAAAGATATCACACTGGACCCTATAAAGATAATGCCTCCAGATCTTATGCATAAATACTACCGCCGCCAACTCTAAGTCATGAGTGGGGTAGTTATGCTTATGAATCTTCAGCTTCCTCAAAGCATATACAATAAGTCATCCCTACTGCATTAGAACACAACACAAACCTAATATGATATCGGTTAGCGCCAATCATGCTAGACCTATACTTTATGGTCTAGTCACTATTACCCAAGCTATGGATACCAAATAGAACTTTAAAGTGCAAAATTGAGAGCCAAAGGAGGCAAACCCGTACTTGGAAGATAGCTTGGAAAGCTTTGAAAGGCAATCAGAGCTTAATTTAAAAAGGCCCAAAAGTATGGGGGCCAATTTTCCATTACGGGTCACTTTTAGGCCCAAGTATAATAATGAAACTGGGACCTCTATAAATGAAGGATCATTTGAATTGTTTAGGGATTTTGATCATTTAAAAGGACACAATTTCTTGTAAAATACTTTGAATTATTTAGTTCTTAGATTGTAGTGATTGTTAGCCACGTAGGTAGTTAGTTATCCATGATAGGCTCCACAGCAAAATAGATCCACCTAGTAGCTCTCAACCTCGCATCAAACTCAGCCATCTTGTTTGTGAGATTTTCCATGAAAATTCATCTTTCACGGATGATGTTCTTATATGCCAAACGGTCATGTAATTGTGCATATTTGAGGGACACAAAGGTGTCCCAATCATACTTCTCATCGCCGAATGCCATCTTAAAGTTGATATGTATATTTTCAAATTGTTCATTGTCCATTTTCAACTCAAGTACCTACAAAAGAATTTCGATCTTCAATTGATTTTCTGGGTACTTAGAACGACATATAACCATCAATAAGAGCCAAGGAAACTTTAAAAAAATTCAACGGTGCAACTTGTGCGAAGCTACTATTTTGCAGCTGGCATAGTACTCCTCGTGATTGCGGAGGGTCCTCCCGCGATCGCATCTGAGAAACTGTTTGCTCTTCGTGATAGTATAGGAGAAACCATTTTCTCATTGTGATTGTGAGGTGGAACACGTGATTGCAAAATCCAACTATTTCACTCTACGCGATCACGTAGGCTACGCAATCGTGAAGGCTATTTTGCTACCCCGATCACTGCTCATTCGAGCATTTCATCAAATAGGTTGTGGGCACCATTTTTCTTTCTCCCTCTTTACAATATTTTTCTTATTCATGCAACAACAATTTCCAGCATTTTTTCACCCAAACCAACCTCAGCCAACACTTCTTTTTTTACATTTTCAAGCATGAAAAATTAAACAAAACAGGTACTCTGAAGAAAAAACAAAGTATTCGCCCATTTTGGGAAATTGACACACACAAAATGTTGAAGATATTATAGAGGAATCATACCTTGATGAAGTTGGAAAGAATGACTATGACGGACTTGTTTTTTTTTTTTAGAGAAAAAAGAATTTTTGTGAGAGGTATTTGACTATTTTTTTCCCAGAATTTAGATGAGTGTTGCCTGTTTGTAACTGACTGCAGTTAATATACCTGATCGGTCTTCTTCATGATCATGGAGAAGGTGTCGCGATCGTGATGTTATGGTTTTATGTTCTACACGATTGCAATTTTGGTTACACGATTTTGATGAGCAATGATTCATAACATCGCGATCGCGTGACTTCTGATGCGACCGCGAAGAGCAGTTTTACCTGCAGTTGTGCCTATTTTTCCAGCTTTCTAGAAATTCCAGCTTGGATGTTTGTGTTGCCTATGGGCTGCCAGCATTCCCAGGAAGTTACCTGCAAGCTCAGTTCACTCCAAGAAACACTTTGCAATGTGGATTAGCAAAAACAAATTGCATCTATATATAAATAAAACTACAAACATAAACTTTAGAACTAAAAATGCAATAACTAAAATCAAATTCCTACCCATCCACTTTACCATTTATCCCGCCACTTTGACGACTTGAATTTTCGTCCCAAATTGAGATCATGCTTTA
>JBDJHY010275834.1:0-10281 GCA_039654485.1 Withania somnifera
CTTCGTGCCTTAGAGTTTGGAGTTGGTGATAAGGTGTTTTTATGAATATCGCCTATGCGTAGTGTGGTGAGGTTCCATCGGCGTGGAAAGGTTAGTCCCAGATATATCGGTCCATATAAGATATTGGAGATGGTTGGTGATGTTGTTTATAGTTTGGCACTACTACCTATATTGTCAGTTGTCCATCCGGTATTCCATGTTTCTATGTTGCGGTGGTATCTACCTGATGAGTCATATGATATCCGCTAGGATTCAGCACAGTTGGATGAAAATTTATCATTTGTTAAGGAACCAGTGAAGAATTTAGCTAAGGAGGTGAGAAACTTGAGGTCTAGGGACATTCTAGTGGCGAAGGTGCAGTGGAGTCATCGTTCGGTCAAGGAAGCTACGTGGGAGATCGAGAGTAAGATGCGGAAGCAGTATCCACAGCTATTTGACACATCAGGTACATTTTATTCCTTATTTTACCTGACTTTCGAGGACGAAAGTTCTTTTAGTAGTTGATGTTGTAAAGACCAACATGGTCATTTATCATAAATACGCAATGTTTTTCATTCTAGGGCATTTTGGTAGTCGCCTCAAGTAATTTATAACTTACAGGGACTGATAGTTTGGATCCCTTATTTTAGAGCCTAAACTAAGTAATCATTGACCAAAGTCAACCTTCCTTCAAGGCTATCTCGGAACTTAATTTTGATAGTTCTGTTTGCTTCAGAATACCAAACAAAGTCTAGATTGAACTTAAGTTTGTGTTTTGGAGTTTTCGGTCTCAAGTTATGTGAAATTGTGGATTTTAGTTAAGTTGAAAGCTTAAAGAGGAGCTTCAGTGGTAATTCATTATTCGGAGTGCTGGGTTGGGATTTTGACACTTACAGCAGTGCCAAAATAGTGATTTTAGGCTAGGTAAGGTCTTGATATAATTTTTGGACTTATTGTTGCATTTTAGAGGTGTTGGCGGAGAAATGCACTTTTTGCTCCATTGGTTTGATGATGATTTTGCATAAACGACGTCAGATTTTAGTTTCATCAATTCCTTTGAGTACGGAATGTGGTTTCAATGTTGTGTGCATATTTGGGTAGTCAAAATTGGACTCCGTTTGATCCCCAAACCGCCTGGTGTGAAATCTGGAAAATTGCAGTTAGAATCTGCAACTGGTGCAGAATTCCTTCTGCCAAATTGCGGCCCTGAGGAGCAATCACGATGAAAAACTTTCTTCCTTTGTGCAATCATGTCATGCGTCGCGCGATCGCAGTGACTCCCAGCGTAATTCCTTCTTTGTGAATGTAGAAGCCTCTACACTATCATGATAGGTAATCAAATCTCTGCAGCGCAATCGCGGCAGTAGGGCGCGATCGCGATGCATCGCGACTGGCAACATAAAGTCCTGGAAGCAACCCTTTTTCATGTTATTTCAACAAAAAATATAATTCCTTCAAATCTAGGGGAAAAATACATTCCCAAACACAATTCCAAGACCAAGAAAATTCTCCTCAATGTCTCCCATTGATTTCTACATGAAATTAGGTAAGTTTACTTCTGTTCTTCTTCCTTATTTTCATAAATTCCTCTATTAATGGACTAAACTATGAAGTTGATGAAATCATCCCCTAACTCATTGATTTTCGTATAATTCTTCGTTAATTGTATATATATTGCTCCTAAGATCATTCATTCATCATAATTCAAACGTTAAATTCGTAAAGATTGAACCTTTAAACCATTTAGGGTCAAAACTGTCCAGGATAATTTGAAGCCCTTCCCATGTTGGCGTTGTGCTCAATTTTAGAGCACGGGTTTTGGTAGCGTTGGGAACCCCATAGTCAAATTTATTTGCAGTTTCAGCAAGTGGGCCCCGATTTTGGGTCCAGCCCGAAACTTAGCATAAAATACACAGTTAGACTCGTATTAACATATAAAATTCATTAATGCGAATTTCAGACTATTCGGAGACCATTTGACATTAGTTGGAGTATGACTTGTAGATTTGCAGTGCTTTGTTGTTGGATGATAGGTAGGCTCCGTGGGGCTATCTCTCGGCTTATAGCTTTAATAACTGTACTAAATAGCATCCTTGGGTTGGTTAGCTAAGTTGTGTAGTAACCTTGAGTGATATGGGTCCGAGACTTAGCATTTGAGTAGACATATCTGTGCAAGGCATACACCGTGGATAATTCATGATTATATATGGATATATAAATATGTGTTGTTGATATGTTGTGCATTCATCACACAGATAGACCGAGCCTAAGGCTCAAATGAGAGTGCATTGGGGATGGGTAGTATCACCTTCTGATTTTTTAGCCTTGATGGCTAGCAAATGAATTGTTGATAAAGATCTATAGCGGATGATCTGATGTTAGAATTCATAGCAGTATAAAGAACCTAATGAGAACACAATGATAATAACATAAGCAATTATCTTTTACTAGTTTAGTCTTGAAATGGTATCGAGCACCCGGTAACATCATTTTATCTGTTTTAGTCTCAAATTCACATCCTGGCATCGATAAATTACCTATGTATTTCTACTAACAAATTTTGGGACTTGAGACCGACTCTATTCAGCAGTGAGTACGGCACTAGGACTTGAGACCATCATCGTACAACAGTGAGTAAAACTTTTTGACACACGTGGTACTAGCAATTGTGAAAACATGATGATATTGATTATTGATGACCATAGGTGATACTACCATATACATCGACATTGAACGCCTTGACTTACCGAGCATGGCTAGCAGATATTATTGATATGATATGATTGATATGAGACACTATGTGCCAATGGAGTAACACTTATATGAAGCACTATGTGCTGGCGGGATGACACTATTATGATGCACTTGATGTCGGCGGGATAACACTATTGTGGGACACAAGGTGTTAATTGTAATTCGTTGTGGTTCTGAAAGAGGGATATGGGGTTCTAATGACGAACATGTGTTGTTACGTTTCTACACTTTTTTTCTTCAGTGTGCTCATAGGTTTGATGGGGGGCCTATGGGTGAGCATGTTCTTGTGTACACTACATTTCTTATGGGGGACTTGTCAGCATTTATTTGCTTTAGTTTATTATTCATATTACTACTTATCTGTTCTTATTGGTTTTTGTTGTTTGATGTTACATGGGATTAGTGCCTACACTCTCTTTCAATTCTTTGTCCTTTCACTTGAGGTTACCGGTACACCGACCATGTTCTACTCCTATCTTCTTTGATTACCATTTATTGTGTTATATTTCACATATGTTGTTTTAAGGATGTCGGGTACGTTTTTTTCTTTACCTGCGATCCTATTATGTGATTAACTAGCACTATCAGTCTATGTGACACTTGTTTCGTACTTGAGTTGCTAGTTTTCATGTATTTTCCTATTTGCTTCTGTTACCTTTTTCTTGTACTCTGTTATTTACTGCTTTTATTATTGTTATGTGCTCAGTGGGCCCTTCAATCCTATTGGGTACTAGTTGCTTCGGTGACTTGTACTGATACTGCACTTGCACATGTGCAGATCTGAGTACAGGTTCCTATTTGTGATAGACAGACAGATGTTCATTCGGATTTTATTCACATCAGAGATTCAGGGTGACCTTGGCATCCATCTTGTTTCTGCTTCTCTTCGGACTTATGGTTGTTGATCTCCATTGTATTTTGGAGACATTTTTTACTATATTTAATTAAGTTTTCTCATTCTGTACTTAGTGGTTCGTTTGACACTGATATTGGATTTTAGGTAGTTATCTCTTTCTTAAAAAATTCCAAAAATTTATTAATCTCGTCTTGACTTTTGATATACTTCCATATTTAATGAAGTAGTTCTCCACTTCAGCTTTGGACTACCAGGATTTGTTTCTCCTACTGGTGGTATAATAGGTGCCATCATGATCCACGAAATCGGGTCGTGACAACCTCGACTCTTTGTTGGGTAATTATATTTGACAACATCCGCATACACTTTTAGATTTGTTTCAGAGTGTAATTTTGAGTGTTATCAATGCTTATAATTCATAGAAAGTATTAATAGGTGATACATCTAGATTCCTGGAGCTTAACATAATTAAGAAAAATCTCATTAATATTCTTTTAATGTCGTAATCATACTTATTTTTATAAATCTCATTAAAGCATGTATAATTCATAATTTTATCGTTAAGATAACAATGATATAATTCACTTGTAAGAATATTCCAAAATCAAGATACAGGTCATAAATGGTAATAAAAAAGTTAAAGTATGTTAATTAATCGTAAATCATGCAAAACATATTGGATTTATGAGAAAAAGCCTTAAAACACATAAATCCTGAATGATTCAACATTTAAAGATAGTTTTCTTAAAGTTCATGAATATGGGGTTTTGAGCCCTAAATCAAGAAATCACAAACTTGTTCAATATATGAAGTTTTTGGTGTAAGAGTGAAAGGAAAATCCCATTCAAACCCATACTTGAATTGGAGTGAAACCATTGAATGAAACCATGAAGGGATTGAAGGATTGGAACCCTAGTTGAAATCTCTTAAACATAGTGTGTTCGTGGAGTGAAGTTCATCCACTGGAAAGTAACCAAGATCCCATGATTGCATTCCACAACTCATAGTACTGCATACCACAAATCTTGATATGGCTTATGGTCCTGAGGATGCTTTTTTCAAATGTTCTTTCCCATTTCCATGACTTTCAAAGCATGACTCGTGGTTTTTCACTCCATGAGTTATGTTCCTAACTCGTGGGTAATAGGGAACAATTTTTCTTCTAATTTCGCTTCCTAAGATGATATTTAGAGTTTCTTGGCTAGTACAAGCATGGGGTATTACAATATCTCCCCCTTGGGGTTATTCATCCTCGAATGATGGCTAGAGTTATGTTTTTAAGTTGAACTAGACCGCGCTGAAATGTTGACTGAGTACCTATCAATACCATATGACTTGAAATGATCTTAGACATTGTTTATAAGGTTGAAATTTTAAAAAAATGTCATGAATATTCTTAGTATTATTGAAAAGATATATAGGTAGATTGAATATGAAACTTAAGGGAAAGAATTTAATTTTCTAAATGGTTACCTTATACTGAACCGGATATGGAATTAAAATGAAGGGGGTATTTATTAATCATACAATCTTATGCTTCCTCTGTAGCACCTTTAACTTCCCCATTTCTCTATAATACCTTGAATGAAGAGACTTCATTATTTTGGACTTTGTGAACCTGCTGGTATAGAATATGAATTGGCACCTCTCAGTAGGTGAGGCTATCCTTAATAGTTATTCTCTCAACATGAACAATAAAAAAGGGTCACATAAACACTTAATTAGGAGAGAAACATGCAACACAAGATAGGATATTGTAAAGTCGGGTAGAAGATCCAACTCATAGGACATTTGGCCTACTCTCCGAAAAATTTGATATGGGCCAACATAACCGAGAGTAGCTTCCCCTTCTTCTAAATTCATCATACCCTTCTTGGGTAAAATCGTAAATCCTACTCATACACTTCAAACTCCAACTACCTCTTCCTAATATTTGTATATTACTTCTTCCTGCTCTAAGTTGTCTTCATCCTTTCTCGAATAAGCTGAACTTTTGAGTAGCCTCAAAACTAAATCTGGACCAATCAAAGTTGTATCACAAACTTAAAACCAGCCAATGTCAGACCTACACCTCCTCTCATATAAAGCCTCAAATGGAGCTAATTGAATACTGTAGTGATAACTATTATTGTATGCAAATTATATCAAAGGCAGGTGGTCATCCCAACGAAGACCTTTAGCATATCTTCTAGAGTCTGGATAGTCCACTCATCTTGACCATTTGTTTGCAGAATAAAAGTGGAGTTATGATGAACCTAAGACCCCTAACCTTGTTGATAAGATCTCCAAAATAGCAGAGTAAATTGAGTACCCCTCTCAGAAATGAAGGTCAAGGGTACATCATCAAATAAATAATCTTTTGAAGGTTTAATTTTCATTACTCCTAGTCTATTAACTTAGTGTAAATAGGTAGGAAATGGGCTGATCTGGTCCTCCCCTTTCTCAATCACCCAAATCGAGTTATGTTGGTTCTTTGTACGGGGTAAAATAGTAATGAAATCCATATTAATAACTTACACTTTCAAGTAGGGATTTGAAACCTTTGCATCTCACTTGTTGGCTTTTCATTTTCAACATTGACTTATTGGAAATTTGGACACTTACCTATATACTCAGCTATGCCCTTCTTTATTTCATTAAACAATTAAACCTCTTCCTGTCTCTAACCATTTTGGTAGCAACTGAATAAATGGAGCACCTAAAATAGTGAGCCTCTTATAGGATCCTCCCCTTCAAACAATCAGTATCTGGAATACATAATCGACCTTTATAATGAATCACAGCATCTCCCTCTTGGGAGAAAGCCTACACCTTGCTTACCAAAGATACCCTTCAACTAAAGCAAAACCAAATTGCTATCTTACTTTTCGTTTACCTCTATAAGGAAGTATCAGATATATTCCGAATGACCAAATCACTAATATTGATCTCAACTAATTGGACACCTAATATTTCAAGAAATGGAACATCTCTAGAAACTTCTTTCTTTCCCTCCTAATAATGATATAACTCCTCATAAAGAGTCTAATAAGAGAGTAAAAATAGCCTTATTAGGGTGGTAAAGCATATCCCTGTCATAATCCATTATCAATTACAACTATATCCTCTAAAGAATATTCAACTCTTTCTATCTGAAAACATAATTTAAACCCTATTGATCCATGAAACCATCCATACGGTTTCCTTACAAATAATGCCTTGATATTTTCAGAGAAAATACAATAACAGATAACTCGAGATCATAAGTCAAAAAATTATTCTCATGAGACATGATTTGTCGGAATAAATAGTCCACAACCTTTCTACTCTTCATAAGGACACAACTAATACCTACACAAGAAGCATTATAATATACCACAAACCCCTCAGTACCCTTTGGCAGTGTCAATGCTGAAACGGAAGTCAATCTATCCTTCAACTTCATGCAACTCTCCTCACAACGGTCCATTTAAAGTTGACCTCAGATGAGATATCGGAGTTGGTTCACTATTTAAAGATAGAAACGATGTTGAAAAATCTTGGTGAGAATAAGGCCTATTGCCTCAACCAAAACCCTGTTCCTAAACTGACCATATTGATTAAACCTATCCTACTTATTCTGCCTCTACTTCTCTCTCATCTTCTCTTCCTCCATATACTAAGCACAAGTCATAAGTCATGAGATGTTCATGTCTCTAATAACCATGGCAGTCTTATATTCCTTCATCACAAAATAATTGATGCCAGACACATTCTTACTCATCCTAGCTGTTGGATCAACAACCATCCCAACATCATATTTTGACAGTTGTGTAAATCTAAGGCCTTATTCCTTCAGGGAAATCGAACGTTTTCTAAGGTTTATGAATTCTTTAGATTTTTCTTCCCCCTAATCTCGAAGGAAAAACATATCCAAAAATGTTTCAGTAAAATGCTCCCAAGAAACATGAGGAACACCAACACCCATACACTCCTTCCATTGGGTGAACTTGAGATGAGCCATATCCTTGAGCTGATAGGATGCCAAATAAACTCGTTCCATCCCATGAAGCTGCATAACATCAAGAAATTTGACCACCTCATTTGGGAAGTTTTAAGGATTCTCTTCTACCATAGATCCAGTAAACTCATGAATATATATTCTAATAAAGTCTTTGACCCTGATAGAAACGTTACTTCAGATTGGGGCTACAAGAGTGGAAGATTGTTCATTGACTTGGGCAGTGACTTCTTAATCCAACTGCTTAATAGAATGTAGAATTTCAACATTAATGACTTTCTCAGGTTAAGTGGATGGAATAGGTTGGGACACAATTTCTATCCTGGCAAGTGGTTCGTCTATGAGGAGGACCGTGCTCGTGCTCAATCTATCAGATCTAACAATTTTTAATGCATGATCGCGGCATAACAAGGAAAATAAAAGAGAGAAATGGTGGACTAAGATCATCTAAAGGACACCAACTAAGAACTCATCCCACTCGTTGATCATAAATTGTCTCAAACATAGCCAGTAAGGTCCAAAGCCATCCGTGGCTAGACTAGGAGAATCACTTATAGCCCAATAATCTCTACGTCCCTCCATAGGACCCCTGAACGTAAGTAAGGAATAACCAATCATAAAAAATAAGGTGTCTACCCTAACAACCATCTCACACAACTGGCTACATCAAAAAGTATAATACAGTAGCCAGTCTATAAGAAAAATAAGCCTAGCATACTAGGGTGCCAACGAGAATCCTCGAAAAGCATGAAACACTGGCCCGAAGCTTTGAAGATAGCCAAAATCAACCAAAACAATCAAATTACACATCCAGAGATCAAAACTTAAAGAACAAGACCTATATTACAAAGTGCAAGTTGGGTCGTACAATGGGCCTAAAAGCGGTCCCATAGGCCTAACAACCCGAAAAAATAAGCAAAATATAGCATCATTAAGGTCTTATCTTGGGAAATGCATGGTTCAACATTAAGCTTAATTAGACAACCAGAAGGTCCTTAAAAGAGGCAAAATGTTACATAAACCAAAAATTTGAAACAAAAGGATCAAAACTAATGTTGGCACTTGATGCCATGTGGCCTAGGAAATAAACAGAGTCTAACCAAAACTCATATTTTGATAACTTAGCATAGAGCCACTCAGTCCTCAAATTGGGTAGCAAAACCCTCATGTGCTCCTCGTGCTCTGCTAGACTCTGCGAGTTTATACATCATCTATTAAAATGATCACAGAGTAGTCTAAATAGGTCCTGGACATGATCAAGGCTATAGATCATCTATCAAATCATCTGCTATAGATCTTTATCATTAATTTATTCACTAGCCATCAAGACTCATAAATGAAAAGGTGATACTACCCATCCCTAATACACTCTCATCGAAGCCTTGGGATCGGTCTCTCCGTGTTATTAATGTACAACATATCAACAAAGCATATGTCAACATATAGATATCCACATCCTATGGCCTACACAGGTATCAATAATCAAATGCTAAGTCTTGATTCCATCTCACTCCAGTGCCAACAAATCAATATCAACATAGAACGGACAAATGAATGGTACCGAGGTTCTATACAACCTAGCTGCCTAACCCAAGGACGCTATTTAGTATGGTTATTAAAGATATACGACCAGAGATAGCCCCATGGAGCCTACCTATCATCCGATGAAAAAGCGTTGAAATTCGACAAATCATACTACGACTGATATCAAACATTTTCCAAATAATCTTAAACTTACACCAATAGATTCTATACATTAATATGAGTCTAACATTGCATTGTATGCTATGTTCCAGAATGGGCCTAAAACAGACCTGCGGGGTCCACTTACCAAAAATGCAAACAAACTTCACCACGGGGTTGCCAATGCTGCCAGGAACCCGTGCTCCAATTTTGAGGACAATGTAAATGGGAAGGGCTATAAATCAGCCCGGATAGATTTGACCCTAAAGGATTTAAAGATTCAATCTTTACGATTATAACGTTGGAATTATGATGAATTAATGATCTTAGGAGAAATGTATATCCAGTTGACGAAGAATTATAAAAATAATTGAGTTATGGGATGATTTCATCAACTTTGTTCTCTAGGCCATTAATGGAGGAATTCAAGAAAATAAGGAAGAAGAAGAGAAGAAGACTTATCCAAATTCGTGTGGAAATCGATGAAGAATGTTGAGGAGAACTTTCTTGGACTTGGAATGGTATTTTATAAGAGTTTTTCACCCTAGAACTGAAGGAATCGTATTTTGGTTGAGTAAAATCATGAATGGGTCATGCCTGGAAATTTAAATAATTATCAGTCAGGCTGCTCTTCGTGATCGTATAGCTCATGGCCGCGATCGTGATAAGTACCAGAAAAAATACCATCGCGATCGCGTGTAGGGGTCTCGCGATCGCGTAGAAGAATTTCCATTGCATTCGATTACGTACTCTGCCTCGCAATCGTGTAGGAAAACTAAATTAATGATTCATGATAGCGTAGGCCAGGGCTTGATCACGAAGAGTAAATTAACATGCACCAGATGCAGGCCAAAACTACATAATTTAGAATTTCTTTTCTGATGGTTTAGGGATCAAACGGAGTCCAGTTTTGGCAAAAAAAATATGTACACAACATGGAAATGACATTTTGGACTCAATAGAATCGACAAAACTGAAATCTGAGGTCGTTTACACAAAATGACCCCTCAAACTAAAAGGAACCAAAAAT
>JBDJHY010275845.1:1905-19756 GCA_039654485.1 Withania somnifera
GTTTTTAGGATCAGGATAAAGGGTAGAGATTTTTGCATGTGTGGCTAGTCTAGCCGGTAGTATTAGGCCTCCCTTCATGCTTCTGGCATCCGTTCGATCATTCATCCTATCAGGAGAATGCGTTCACGTTCACAGAAAATACACACCATACCTAAAAAATACACAGGGGTGCAGAAAGTAAAGTAAATATTAACAAAACACAAGCACACACACCCTGTCAGTGCCAGATGCACACCCCCTATCAATGTCAATAGCATCACTGGACATACACCCCCTGTCAAGGTCAATATCATCACCACATCAGGCCCCCATCCCTTTAGTATTCACACACTTTAACACAACAATATATATATAAATAAGAGTGAATATCAATATAGTGTAGAGGATCAGGATCTAATTTGTGAATATAAGCAAAGGTAAACTACAACAGTAGTAGTAAAGTAAACATCATTCGGGGTGAAAAGTAATCGCAGCCTAAGATCGGCCAAAGGTCACCAGCTAAGAGTTCGCCTCACCACATTCATCGCGCATAAGCTTAGACAATTAACAAACCAAGATAGCTACCGGAATCATTAGCCTCCACCGGGGTGGCCAACTCTCATAGCACAACCCTTGCCATCTACGCCCTTTACCGGGACCCCAGAGTTCACATTAGATAATAGAAAGAAACAAGAGAGAAACCTAGGAAACCCCACCTAAACTACTATCCATACTACAAGCATATTAATAATAACCCGGTCTGTACTGTACAAATAAACCTAGCCTACCTCGATGCCAGCGAAGACCTCTGAATTACTCTCCTGGTGAATCTAGAGCTCCAACGCAATTGATGTTGTTCACAACTATAGAGTTCACAAATCCAGGGGTCATGATGTGAATAATAAGGCTCATTAACAAGTAACTCAGGATGAGGGACGGGCTTCACAGCTCGGCAACCTAGCTAAAAGACCTTGTATTCGCAACCTTAGATCGGGGGACCTCGTGGTCTAGGAATAGGCTTAGGGAGAGATAGATCATATATGCTGAGCAGGGGTGAGAGGGCGAAGCCCTCTCGATAGGCAGGAGATTGCTAGGCAAACCCCATTAGGGTGACTTCATCTGGACGACCTCCCTAAGATGGCTTAGCTACACCACCTCAACAGGAACACCTTGCTAAGGTAACCCGGCTTAGCATCATGGTACTGGCGTGACCTCACTAAGGGTGCCTTGTTAGGGTGACCTCAACACACTACAACTTGCAAGGCAACCTCGCCACGAAGACTGTCAAGGAGACCTCACCAGAACGACCTTGCTACAGTGACCTCACTATAGAGACTTCGGCTAAGTGAACTCACAATAAAACTATCAAAGTGGCCTCACTACAGCGACCTTGTTGCAACGACCTTGCTGCAGGGACTTCGACGGAGCGACCTTTCAAAAAGAACTGGCAAAGTTACCTCGCTACAGCGACTTTGGCAGAGCGACCTTACTAGAAGACATGGCAAACCAGATTTGCTACAGCGACCTCGCTGCAGCGACTTTTCTTGAGGGACCTCACAAAAAGAGCTGGCAAAGCGGCCTCGCTACAGTGACGTCGCTTCATCAACTTCGGCAGAGCAGCCTCAAGGTGTTGGATTAGGCCGAGCTCGTGCAACTACCCTTTCAAGAAGCGGGGAGCCTCTGAGGGGTCTAGAGTGAGCATCAAATGACTAGTTCTAACCAAACCAAAGCATAAACCTGGGAAGAGAACGTCATAGAGCAACAATTTCTAGGATTTTCTCCCTAAACAACTAGGAGCCAAAAGTAAATTCTTACAAAAAAAACTGGGAAAAGAAGAAGACATTCTCAAGTTTGCGCTAATGCATTCACCTACAACCATCTGGGAACCAACAACAAAAGCTTAGAATGCTGGAGCTTTACGATTTCAGTCATAAATAACAAGAATTAATCAATAGCACAATGTAGGATGGGCTCATGCACTAATCAAAACCAACTGGGTTTTAACAATACAGCAGAAACAAGCTGAGACCCATGTATCGACACATAACAAGTAGAAATTAGAAATACAACAACAAATCTCCATAAATCTAAACAAGGAGCTACAACTACCCTCAGCTAGGTCTTCATCCACGGCTAACAGTTACTACATATATAGGAAGGTGAAGGAAAATACTTACCTATTACAAAAGGAACAAGGGTGAGCCTGGGAATGGGAATTCTCCTTTAGGTTGGAAGGGTTTAGAGTTTCAAACAGCAAGCTGGGTGAGAGAGAATGTGGAGAAGTGGAAATGAGGAAATGAGCTGAAAGCTTTAAAAGCACAGTAGGCACACATATATATAGATATATCTGCATAATTGGGCTAGGCTCAAGAAGGAAAAAGGTCTAACTTCCCTTAACCCAGCAGAACTGGTTTGGGCAAAAATTCCGCAATACAGCCAACTTAAAAACGCAAGGGTCCTAGACATGGACTTAAAGCCTAACTAGAACAAGGTCAATATTTCAGAGCTAACAGAAATATCAAAAATTAATTCCGAGTGTGTTTACAACTATTTCACTCTCGAGTTTTACAGTTTTAAAATTGAAACTTCAAAAATGAGAAACTAAGATAATAAGGGAATGAGTCACCAGGGCACCGAACTATCGGTCCTAGCAAGTCAAGAAGGACTTAGAGTAACTCCCAAATGGCTCTAAGTACAAAAAAAAGGAAAGAAGACAAGGAAATGACTGAGAGAGTCATTACAACATTCACCACTTAAAAGGACTTTCTTCCTCGAAAGTCAAGGAAGGAGGAAGTACCTGAAGGCTCGAATAAGTGTAGATACTAGGCCTGCATATCCCGCTCCATCTCCTAGGTAGCCTCTTCAACTGGTCGATGGGCCCAGGGAACCATCACTATTGGAATCTCTTAGGACCTGAGCTGCTATATATCTCGGTCTACACTAGCCTCAGGCTCCTCAATATAAGTCAGGGTGTCATTAATCTGCACATCATCCCAATGAAGGATATGAGACGGGTCCGGTAGATAGCGGCGGAGCATTGATACATGGAAAATTGGATGGACAACATCTAACTCAGGTGGCAAGGCAAGTTTGTATACAACATCTCCAACTCTCTGCAATATCTCATAAGGCCCAATGAACCGGGGGCTAAGCTCACCCCATTTAACAAACCGCATAACGTCCTTCATAGGCGAGACTATAAAGAAAAGAAAATCTCCAATATTGAACACAAGGTTTCATAACCTACGATCTACGTATGGCTTTTGCCTACTCTACACTGCCCGTAGTCTAGCCTGAATAAGTCTAAACTGATCGGTAACATCACAGATCAAATCAAAATTCAGAAATCAAACCTTGCTACCATTAAACAAACCAATGCGTGATCTGCAACGCCTGCTATACGAGGAGTCACAACCTACTTTAATTCAAAATAAAGGAAAAGGGTTTAACAATAAGCAAACGGCTTGCTATCTTACCCGATGCATCACAAAATACTGTAAACAGCTGACCCTTAACGGGTAAAACAAGAACTATAGTTGTAGTCAGTAACTCTTTCATCCTCAGTAAGCTGGACTCATACTCAGCTAAGCACTTGAAGGGCACATCTTTCATGTCATTCTAGTCAATAAAGCTGTAATAGAGGACAAATCCGGAACAAAACAATTGTAATACCTGGCCAATCCAAGGAAACTGCATATCTTTATAATTGAAGTAGGTCGAGGAAAAATCTCAAACTGCAGCTGTCTTAGACAGATCGAAACTACCCCTTACACCTCCCACCATATGGCCTAGAAAAGAGATATAGTCTAACCAAAACTCAAACTTTTAGAACATAGCATAGATTTGCTCTGTTCTCAAAGTCTGCAACACAACTCTCAGGTGCCCCTCATACTAAGATCGACTCCTTGAGTAAAAAAATATATCATCCACGAAAAAAATCATGAAGGACTCAAAATAAGGCCAGAATACATGAGACATCAAGTCCCTTAAGGCTTTAGGGTAATTAGTAAGTCCAAATGACATCACCAAGAACTCATATTGCCCATACATGGTATAAAAAACTATATTTGGGACATCCTCAACCTGAATCCTCTATTGGTGGTAGCCAGACTGCAGACCAATCTTAGTGAACATCGTGGCTCCCTGAATCTGATCAAACAAATCATTAATACTTTGAAGAGGATACTTATTATTAATAGTTACCTTGTTCAAATATCTATAATCGATACAAATCCGCAAAGAGCCATCTTTTAGCTCTACCAAAAACACCATGGAACCCCACGGTGACACACTAAGATAGATAAAACCATTGTTAAGAAAATCCTGTAACTAAAAAACTCAACTCATCAAGCTCAACTAGGGCCATACGATACAGAGGAATAGAAATGGTCTAGGTTCCTAGCTCAACCTTGATAGCAAAATCTATATCACACTCTGGTGGGAGTCCAAGTATATTGATAGAAAAAACATTGACAAGCTTGCTAAGAACCAGCATAGACTCAAGGTAAGGAGACTCAATATTGACATCTCTAACATGGGCTAAATGAGCATAGACACCTCGAATAACAAGTCTATGGGTCAAATAATACTAGGAGGGGGAAACTTATTCTTAACAATTAACTTGTTCAAATGCCTATAATCGATACAAATCCGTAGAGAGCCATCCTTTAGCTCTACAAACAATGCTAGGGAACCCCACAGTGACATACTTGGATGGATGAAACCCTTGTTAAGAAAATATTGTAACTAAATACTCTACTCACGAAGCTCAGCTGGGGCCATATGATAAAGACGAATACAAATAGGCTAGGTTCCTAGATCAACCTCGATAGAAAAATCTATATCACGCTCTTCTGGGAGGCCAGGCATATTGATAGGAATAACATTGAAAAAACTTGCTAAAAACCAACACAGACTCAAGGTAAGGTGACTCAACACTTACATCTCTAACATGGGATAAGTGAGCATAGACACCTCGAGCAACAGGTCTACAGGCCCGATAATAGGAGATAACCCAATCAAAGGAATGGAAAGTAGGATCACGCCATGTAACTGAGGATACGCTAGGCATAGACAAGGTCATGGTCTTGGCATAACAATTCAAAAAAGCACGATAGGAGGATAACCATTCCATGCGTAAGATAACATTAGATTCTAGCATATCCAGCTTAATCAAGTTAGGCCATATGCCGTGACCCTGAATAGTTATAAGACATGACTTATATACCCGACCCACTACTAGGGTCGTACCCACTTGGGTAGATATACTCAAAGGTACAGGCATTCGCTCACTTACAATACCCAATTGTGAAACAATGTAAATAGACATATACGATAATGTAGAACCCATACAAAATAATTTCAGTTGAAAATAGCCAAGAATAGTTAATGTACTAGTTATAACAGTATTAGGGGCCTCAACCCCAACCCTATTGGGAATGGTGTAAAATAGGTGTTGACCCCCATCCTGCTGTGCATCAAAACCTCTACCTTTACCTCAAGCCCCCCGTCCTCCTCCCCTAGCTCCTAAATGGTTGGTGGAAAAAATCTAACTAGGGAAACTACCTACAATGGCTAAATAGGTAGAACTGCAGCCTGAGTTTCCCTACGCCAAGGACAATCTCGGGTGAGGTTTCCCTAATCTCCGCACTCAAAACATCCCTCAGCAAATCAATATCTCTGAGGGAAGCCCCTAGAAAAATTATTGCCTCCCTACACTCATAGAAAGTATCCCCAGCCTTGGCCTGGTAATAGGATCCCTCGGTACAGCCCCACAAACCTTAATTTGGGCCCCTAGCGGGCTGGCTACTTGATCAACGACATAAAGTCTGATACTTTTGGATAGAATGGTCCCTCTAGCTAAAATCACAATCCTCGGTCTAGAGCCCAAAAACACACCCTGATGGCGCGACCTCTTCTTGCTTCCTCCTTGGACCTGGTGAGCCAAAGTCTCTATGTTGCAGGCATAGCCCATAATACCCAAAAATGACTTTTATAGAAATAGTATCAGCTCAACCTGACCCTAAAAATTTGACCTTAGCCCATGTGAAAAGCGGTGAATCTGCTTCTCCTCTAAATATAACAGGTTACCAGCATGTCCAGAAATATCAGTAAAATGGGACTCATACTCACAAATCATCATAAAGCCTTGACAAAAACCCTCAAACTAAGCCCACAACATCATTTGGATACTCCTAGGTAGATAATGTGGTAGCAAAGTCTTAATGAACTGCCCCTAAGTCAGCGGGGATGACTCTGGTGTCATACAATCTCGAATTCCTCCCACTATTGACTGGCCAACACTCTTAAGAAGATAGGAGGTAAAATACACCCCAAGCTAGTCCAATAGCTCTAATGTCTGTAGGCTCTCCAAACATAGTGTAATGAACTCTTAGGGGTCCTTCCCCTGCACTCTTGAGAATCGTACAAGGGTGATCCATAAAAAATGGTCCAGCATCTATCGTACCTCAAATAAGAGAAAAGAAGGAACTGTGCATTAGCAGTAGTAGTAGCCTGAAATGATACAATTGGTTGTCCTGATGTGGGGTGCTACTGGGGTTGCAAATACTGTTGGAGACAATTCACAATGTGTCACTCCCTGAGTAGATAACTGTGGCCTGTCTGCCACTGTACTATCCAACATATGAAATATCTGCTATAATAGGTCTCTGAACGTGGCTGGTGGTGGAAGAACAGGCTATGGTCATTGCACAACAGGTGCCTACTTTAGTGGAATCGGTATGGCAATAGGGACCAATGGGGAATCTACCCTTACCCCCTCTTGGTTGGCTAGGGGAGGGTCCCGATCAATGGAAGATACTCTGGTGTAGACCATTTATAAAAGATTTAGGCAATGTAAGTTTTGAAAAAAGGTATGAATATCAATGTACGGCAAGATTCAAAAGAAAAGAGTCTTTTATAAGGCAGCCCATAGCCTCCCAAAGATTAGATGTGAATGTCTACACACCAATTCATAATAATCTACTAGGTACTTGCTACAATGCTAGAGAAACCGGTGAAACTAGGCTCTGATACCACTTTGTCATGACCCAAAATTCAGTTCTTGGTGGAGTTTACAACCCTGCAGTAGAATATTCTAAAACTACATCCAAGACCTACGTACAAGGGGCTATATACACTAGAATCATCCAACATAGAAGAAAAATCATAATCAAATATATGTAAAAGCAAAAGTAGAAAAACCATAATTCCTTTTGTAATTTATTCAAATAAAATTTTTCTTTTATTATTTAGTTATATTTACATTTTAGAACAATGAAAAAATTCACCATGGCCTATTTAACATTTAGTTTTGGCCACTTTTGCATTTAACTCATGTTCATCATTATATCTAGTATTGTACATCTTGTCGTTTAGTTTTCTCAATTCATTTTTAGTTCCCTCGGTATCAGCCTTTATTTAATGATAAATGGTCCAAAAATTGGAGATATTGTAAGGCCCTATACATTTTTTCATTCTTAGAACCATCCTTTAGACTAGTACACAAGCTTTGTTAAAAAATTCAAGGAAATATTTATTGGAGTCCTAACCTACGGTCGAGCCTACAGAATGTACTATCAATAGAATGGACCGTACTCTTGACCTTTACCCTAAGGCCTTGCATAGTGTAGTTTATGAACTTTAGATCCTTGACCAACATCACATTCTGTGATATCAACAGTACGAGCTATTCTATTAGTCGTAATGCTAAGTTCTGAAACGTCCTGTTTCTAGACCTTGAGAGTATGAACCATAGTACACACAATATAGACCATACTGTGCTCCCATATAAATGGTCCTAAATCCCAGTAATAAGACCCATATCATAGTACAACCTATGGAAGTACTACGGATAGTACAGATAGTATTGTTGACCATGATATCACCCCGACAAGTTTTTAACAACTTTTAGGTGAGTGAATTCTAGTCATTTCCCGTTCTATCCAGATTAAGTACTTTTTAATTGTAACTTCTCTTAAGGGTATCATATACACCCACACTTATCCATATCCCCGACTTTTACTTTTCAAAACTCTCATACTCAAAAGGGATTCTCTCATGCGAAGATAGGGTTTTTCTCTCCATCTTCAAGTTCAGGAAACCTAAGTCCCTTCTCTAGAGTTTCTATTAGAATATCTAACCAATTGGAATGTGGGCATTCAATGAGGTTTTCCTTTAACTCTCATACCCAATAATATGCTTCAAAGTTAAGTTTTAAGAATATCATGATGAGGGTTTTTACCCAAACTTATCTCTATGGTCTAAGTTTAGTCTTGAATGATGTCCTTATGTTCTTTGTCGTGTTCTTACAAGTTTTATCATGATTCCCCTTATTTATGAGGTAGTATCTTAATTATCTTCTATTTCCAACATGAACCCAGTCCTAGTCGAGCTACAATTGAAGAATTGTCCTTTTTGTATGAAATTGTTTTCTTATGAGTTCCTTCATGTTCACATGAAACTACTATGTTTTATCATGGTTTGTAAGCATAAATATTTTGGCTTTAAATGTCTTAATCATCTAATGTATACACAAGAAGGATTTATATGCATTAAGTACATTGTTTCAAGTATTTGCCAACTACTCAGAAAAGATAAGTTTAAGCTATTTATAGCATCCTTCAGTATGTTTTGATCATACAGAGTGATCAATAACTGTTTTAAAGCTTAAAGTAAGAATATTCAATATTTCAAGATCTAAATAATCACAGAGTAAGAAGATTTCAATATCGCTAGTCTTAAATAAATCATCATTTTACTAGTCAAAGTCTAGTATAGAATGAGAACAAGTGTTTCAGCTGTTTGAGTAATATCTTGCACCATGATGAGTATGATCCCAAGGTCACATACCCTACAAACTACATTGCCACCATTGGATCTTTAGCCTACAATGGCTCAATTATATGTTTAATGGATCTACCGTTTTTTGTTTTGTACCTTACCGTGACATGTATTGAACCCTTCTTTTTTGGTGTAAGGGAAGCACACCGAACATCATGATAGCTCACATAATATATGTTGGTTAAAAGAATCATCCACTATGATCAGCCTCCATTTTTGCGGTGAATTTAAGCATGTTATATGGTTCACTAGTTTATAGTAGATATTACTATTTTCATTAATGCAATGATATTCTATTTTCAAGTATATTTTCAGTTAAATGTGAGTCCTTGCCACTCAATTTTATGAAATCTATCATGATTTACTATATTTAATTATAATTAAAGTCTACAATTTAGTTTAGTTTTCCATGTACATTTCAGTTTTTCATTTAAAGATTTTATATGAGTTCCAAATTATGTTATTATTCAGTTTGTTTATTTATCTTAATACATACTTTGTATATTCAATAAGTACTTACTAATACTTATTGCATTTACTCACTATGTAGATTCAGGCCATCCATCACACGCCCAATGGATAGTGTTAGGTCTTTATTTAGTATAACATCAGTGGTGTCTCCTCATTATCCGTGGGCCATACTATCAATTTAGAATAATTTAGACTTCTCAATTGAACTTGTTTCATTTAGTTCTATTATTTCATTCTTGTGAGCTAAAGATATATTAAATCTAGTATTTATGATATAGTAGAGGCTTTCAGATATAAAGTTCAGTACTCCATTTTTTGGATTTATTCTTTCCATTCAGCTTAAATTTATTTACTAAAATTTAAACTTGGTCAACTTAAGTTCATATTACTACTTAATCTTTATTTTATTCACGTTCAAGCAGTCATTCAAGATACATAGGGTTAGTTGAGGGTCATTCTGTGTTCTTAGCATTGTTTCTCGTCCAAGGTATAGACTCGGGGCATACTATAATGGGAAATTAAACAAATATGGTGGTATAATGTTAACCAAAATAATGGGAATGGAGCAAGGGTAATCTACTATCAATTGACCCTAACAAAACACTAGGCATGACAAAAATACAATAATGGTAACCAAAAACATGATACCAAGTAAGATTTAAAGTAAATAAGTAAACTAAAAACCTAATGAGCAACCATATGCCTTAGACATACATAAAAATGAATGTAAACCCTATGGCCACCTATTCAACTGAAGAGAACACCAAGTCAACTCCAAACAAAGATAGAATTATGCTAAATAATTTTATATGGGTTTAACAAAATACCTGTATTCTCCTACTCTGGTACCTATAGGTCTTGCAAAAAGGACACATGGAAGGCCACAGAAGGCCACAAGTCGTATACCCTTACTTTTGTATGAATACAAGCTTGGATCGGTAAGGTACATGGAGGCCAAAACTGTATAAACATATAATTTGATACTGTATATGGACCTATGTCGAGTCTATCTCAATGATCTCAATAATCAATAACTATTACTAGCCTCAACTGGGTCTAACACCTATAGAAAAATCAATCTCTAGCTCTCAGCGTCAACTAAGTCTACTATCAGTTCATAAACAGTGGACAAATCCATTGTTAACCTTTTATCATCAAAACTAGTTAAAAACAATTAACTTACACTAATATAAATCTCATAATACTAAAAATAACCCCATAAGTCTATGCAACATTTCAAAATTGGTGATGTTAAATTGCTGACCATAAAAATAATATAAAAAATTATATAAAAATCATTTTCATGATAATTTCATGCATAACCACAATTAATAGATAACAATCACACTTTCCAGCCCTGCACAAGCTCAGTATCACTATAACAAATATGAACTTCCCGAGTAAATACAAGACCACACAGAGTTGCAAGGGTAATATATAAGAATATCATAATGCCAATGGAAAAGCCATGAACTAGACTAGAAGAAGCGAACAGGGTCCTAGGCACCAATCTTATAAACCCAACCCAAGAATAAACTAAATACTACTTTTATTTTGAATAGAAACCATTTCTAAGATCAGTAATCCATATCCTACCTAATGTCGAAAGAATAAGCTAACGAATACCAGGAATTATCTCAAATAGCTCCAAGCATCTCCAGATAATTATGAACAATCATGAAACTTTCAAAATAATAATCAACACATTAAAAGGAATTAAATGATATCCCTAAATCTAAGATTTTAATCAAGCTAAAAAATTCAAGTAAAAAAAGGTGCACGGGCCTAGTACCCAAAACATTGAATAAAAGGTTTCACTGCATTCCCCTTATTACCAGGAACTCATGGACAAAATTTTGGCTAAAACAAAGGTATGGCCAATCTAGAATCAATAAATAAGTGAAGAACAAAATTGAAGAAAATTGGGTATTAAGGGATGAAATTTAATGAAATTTGAGAGATCTCTAACAAATAATGGAAGAAGAGATGATATTATGTAATCCCCAATGTTCCCTAAGCAAACACGTAAAGACCCAAGATTTATAAAAGGAGAAGAAATATGTTTTTGTGTTGAAATGGGGAAGAATTAATCGATTGTTAGGGGTTTTGAACTATTTATAATCTACTGGTGAATGTAATATGTGATCACAAAGAAGGAGGCCCTCATCATTCTAAAGTGTCGGTACACAAGGTAGCATAATCACATGAAGAATGATCATGATAATGAAGTTCAAAGGAATAGAGGGTCATAAGTTCCATCCAAACACCCACGATCATGAAGAAGAACACAAAAAAGCATTTCGATTGCATAAATATGCTTCGCGATCGCAATAGAGGTTTTTCTACTACACCAACAACTGAACATAGAAAAAAACTAATGATCAACTCAACTTTAAAATTAGGGTTCTAAAATGTTCAAAAATCAATAAACACAAGCCAAATATTCTACCTACAGGAAAATGACATTCCGAACTCAATCGAGTTGATGAAATTTTAATGTGGGATCATTTTTTAAAAATATTAAATAAAGTCAACCCTCAAGTTGAATCTTTAGCATTTCAACCAAGAACTTAAAATGAATCTAGCAAACTCAGGACTCGAACCAACAACTTGCCCAATTAAAAAAAGACATTTTAAAGTTGATGACAGAGTTAATTTTTCTAAACAATGCTCTGATCATCGAAAGTTGAACATAGTTAAACATTTCAACTGCAAAATAATAAATCATGTAGAGATGAATAATAATGAAGATTTCCAAACAAAAAAAAGAGTCCTTTTAGAGAAAAATCCACGTTCCAGAGCTGATGGAACAGTTAAAATTTGATTCCAACTTTGTTTTCAGGATATTTTGACTAAAATTGTTTATGCACCAAGAAATATCGTCGGTACGAAAGCTCTGTTATGCACCAACGACGTCAGTTAGTGATTTAAAAATATAAGGATCATAAATAGAAAAACTGATTTAAACTACAAATGAACAACCCAAGAATTTATCCATTTATCCTAATAAGTCATAAATTAATAGGGGCAACTACATAAAAGGTCTAAGATGCAATAAAATTGTAAAATTAAATATAAATGGAAGGTTCATTACAAAATCCATTACTAAAAAGACTTTCATCCTCAAAATATTGAACAAGAGAGTACCTAAAGACACAAACAACTATGTATACTTTGGCTGTATATCACCTAATAATCTCCCAAGTAGCGTCTTCAATTAAATGAAGATTCCACTAACTTTTAGTACTAGAATCTCCCTATGCCTCAATTTCCCTCATCTTTACACAAAATTTATAGGAGCTCCTTAAAAAAGGTAAAATATCGATCAACTGAATAGTATCAACCCAAAGAACATGAGAATCACTAGGAAAATACACGCTAAATATGGACACATAGAAAACTAAATGCACAACATAAAACATATTAAGCAAGGCTAACTCATTATAAATACTACCAATGTAACAAAGGATCTCGGAAAGAACTATATACCTGATGTAATAACCCTCATCATTATCTATGATAAATATATTTTGTTTTGCATTCTAGAGCATTTCAATAGTTGTCCCAAGATATTTATTACTTTCTGGGACCGGTAGTTCGGATCTCTGGCGACTCGGTTGAGAAATATCTCTAATTGCCTATGGTTAGAGAATACAATTAAGTACTGGTTGACAAATGTCTACTTTACTTCAAGACAAACACCTTGACCTTCTGAGGATGGCTTATTGAGACTGTTGATATTCGGTATGGGATGGACATTAAGACCCTTGAGATTCTGAGATATGGGATGTGTGCTTATGATGATATTTGAGATTGTAAGTGATGAGATACCTCCATGGACCTTGCCTCCAGGCTGCAGCTGACATAGAGTGGGGGTATATTGCATTGAGGAGATATACCAAGAATATCTAGGTTAGCCTTCCATGGGTTCTTCCAACTAAGCCTACATGTCCCGGAGGAGATAATACGCAGGACTGGTTACTTAATATGATTGTATTTACTTTTCTTTACTTGTTTTCATCAGTATACCCTTGGTAGTATGTGGATGCATACATGTGAGTGTGTTTCTATATATGTTGTGCTTCTGTCTGGGGAACATGTCAATGTTTGTTTTCTTTACTTTCTTATTCCTATTACTGCTAGTAGTTATTGTTGGTTAATTGCTACTTCATGATATATAAGATGTTGTGCCTTATTCTCTTATTCAGTCATTTACTCTCTTACTTGAGGTTACCGGCATATAGTCCACGTTCTACTCCTATCTTCTTTTGACTAATGTTTATTACATTTTTATTCATAAATATTGTTGCAAGGATTTTGAGTATGCCTTACTTTAATTCCTTAGACTCTGTTATATGATTAGCTAGCAATATATGTCTCTTTGTTACTTGATTCCTATTTGAGTAATTAGCTTTCTTTATTGTGCTATTTGCTCCCGTGACCCCTTTATTGTATTCCATTATTTACAGCTTTTAGTTTTATTATGTTCTTGGTGGGCCCTCAAAGGTTACTAGGCACGGGTTGCTTCAATAGCTTGTACTCATTCTTCACTGGCACATGTGCAAATCTGAGTACAGGTTCCCTACCGTGATTATAGTTAGTTGTTCATTCAGATTTTAGTCTATTTCAGAGATTCTGGGTGATCTTGGCATCCATTTTTTAGTTTCTTCTCATCGGCTTGACATTTCCATTTGATCTCCATGTGTTTCAAAGACACGGTTGTATTATATTTTGGATATTTGCTTTCTGTACTTGGTGGTTCATTTGTCACTGATACCGGGTTTTGGGCATTTACTTTGATTCTTAAAATTCTACATTTATTTTATTCATATTATTACATACTTTGTTTCCTTATTTGAGTTAGTAGTCCTCCATTTCAGCTATGGACCATAGGGTTGGTTCTCTTACTGGTGGTAATATAGGTGCCATCATGATCCGCAAAATCGAGTCATGAGAAGTTGCTATCAAAGTCTTGGTTAATCAGTGTCAGTGTACAAAACCAATCTTGTAGAGTCCTGCAGATCAGAGTGGATACGTCCGTTACTTATATTTGGGAGGCAATAGTGTAATTGAAAAGAATTGACTCTTCTTTTTGAATCTTGTATCGTGCGTACACCCTTGAAAGTTTCTTGAAAGTCTCACTCATTGTCATCACTCTTTTGCATATGCCTCATACATATTTATCCGCAGCCAAAAAGATAGACAAAGCACCGGAAGAAGTTCTTATTCCAGCTACTACTTCTAAGATACCACCAGTAACTATAGCACCAGCTTCAGCGTCGATAACATCACATATTCCAACACCTACTACAGCACCGTCTCTCGATATTCCTATCATATTATAGCAGCTACTCAGTGCATTTGGAGGTGCTCCTACAGATGGAACACACCCAATAATTCAAGTATCTCAGCCTACAGCTGTTGTTCCTGCAGTGTAGCCTGTGCCACCATTTGTTCAAGCAGTGACTTCCATACCTGTTTAGGTAATACTAGTGCCAACCATTTCTCCTATTGTTTAACAGTAGCCAACTGTTATAGACACAAAGCAAAATCTCCTAACTAGGATTTTGAGGTTGGATCCCCCAAATTCACTAGAGTACCAGGGGAGGATACCCATGAGTTCATAGTTGAGTGCGAGGAATGATTGACCAACATGGGTGTATTGCAGACCAATGGTGTAGCCTTTACCACCTTCCAGATGCATGGTGTGGCTATCAAATAATGGAGAACATTCATGGTCTATAGACACGTAGGTTCATCATAGACGACTTGGGGAGAATTTTATAAAGTGTTCATGAAGAAATTCGTATCCTGGGCTGAGTGGGAGCACCTGATGGAAGAATTTAGAAGGCTTGAATAGGGTTCTATGTCTGTTGTGGAGTATGAGACTAAATTTCATCATCTTTCACTCTATGGGGTTGAGTTTATGCCTACAAAGGTGAATAGAGTCCTCTGGTTCTCTAATTCAATGAAAGATAGACTCCACGATGCGGTAGCATTGTTGGTTTCTGATGGTTTTCCTTTTCAACATGTGGTTAATCACGCAAATTCAATGGAAGTCCTCTATCGTATGTTGCATCAGAACAATGAGAAGAGGCAAAGGTTACAATAAGGTTATAGTGGGTCCCATTTTAGGGGCTATTTTCAGTTCCTTCAGTCACAGGGCCAGACTACTAGGCTGGTGCAGGCATTATTATAGTTTTCATTCTTAGTTTTCTTCGACTTCTTTGCGTTTTGGGTAAGTCTCTGCTGTTTTCATTCTTAGTTTTCTTGATTTCCTCCATTAATGAACTCCAGTTGATGAGATTGGTAAAATTATGTGATAATCCATATATTCTGATCTAATTCCTTATTCTATATGTATATACTACGCGTAATATCATTAATATATCAAAATTCAAATATTTAATCCATAAAGATCACATCTTTGACCCCATGTATGTAAAATCTTTCCGGTCTATTTTGAATCCCTTCCCGTACTCGATTTGTGCTCAATTATGGAGCACGGGTTCCTTGTAATATTGGTAACCCTATATTGAAGTCTATTTTCCATTTAGGCAAGCGGGTCTCGTAAGAGCTTTTTAAGCCTGGTCTGGGATTGAGTATAAATTATAATGTTTTACTCATATTAACATATCAAATACTTTGACACAAGTTTCAGATTATTTAGAGATAATAATTACGGAGTATAATCAGTCAAAGAAAGATTCGTGAATATGCACCGCTTTATGATAAGTTATGCATCGTGGGGATATCTCTAGAATTATAGCTTTAATAATTGAACTAAATAGCATCCGTGGGTTGGGTAGCTAGATGGATATAGTGGTCCTGTACCATTATTGTCTGTTTCATGTTGATATTTATGTTTTGGTATCCATTTGACACGGTGTCTGTGATTTAGAAGTTTGCTAGGTATCTATGTCGAGCATAGGAAATTGCTATTACATGATTACATGTTGATCTATATACCTATTTATATGTTGTATATTCATGAAACGAGAGGTTGGGCCTATGGCTCCGATGAGAGTGCATTGGGGCTGGATCAGTATCACAACTTGATTATTGAGCCGCAGAGGTTAGAGACTGATTTGAATAATAATGAGGAATAACTATATAAGTTGATAAATTGGAATATGTAATAATAATATAAGTAAATGGTATTTAACTATTCTAGACTTGGTGTTATATCAAGCTCCGTGTAATACTAACTTGCTTTAGTCTAGGCTTTACCTCCTACCCCAGGGAAATAGCATTTAATTAATAAATGCTGGGACTTGAGACCGACTTGGTTTAGTAGTGAGTGTAGCCACTGGGACTTGAGTCCGCTACTGTACGGCTGTGAGTACAACTTTTTGAAACATATGGTACTAATGGTTATGCAAAACTGTGGATACCCAATCTATTGATATTGTTGGTGATACTATGATATACAAGTGTTGATGCCTTGACATACCGAGGACGGCTTGACGAGACTATTAACATGCGGCATGAGATGCCATACTTTTAGACCCTTGAGGTTCTGAGATTTGGGGTGTGAGGTTATGATGCCGTTAGAGATCTACGTAGTAAGATACCTCTATGGACCTTACCTCTAGGCTGCGGAGGACATGAAGGGGGGTATATGGCATCGGGGAGATATACTACGAATATCTAGGTTAGCCTTCCAAGGTTTCTGCCTACTGAGCCTACGGGCACCGGAGGATATGCGTATGCAGGACATATTACTTTATACAATTTAATTTACTTTTTTGCACTTGTTTTCTTCAGTGTACTGCTAGTAGTATATGGATGCCTATGGGTGAATGTGTTTCTATGTATGCTGCGCTACTTTCTGGGGGACTTTTCAGCATTTATTTACCTTACCTTATTATTCCTGTTACTTCTAGTAGTTATTGTTGGTTATTGCTACTTCATGCTAGGTTGGATGTTGTGCCTTATCTCTTATTCAGTCATTTACTCTCTTACTTGAGGTTTCCGGTATATCGTTCATGTTCTACTCTATCTTTATTTGACTCCTGTTTATCGCATTATTATTCACATATATTGTTGCATGGATTATGAGTACGTCTTACTTCAATTCCTGAGATTTTTTTATGTGATTAGCCAGCGATGCATGTCTATTTTACTTGATTCCTATTTGAGTAATTAGCTATCCTTGTTGTGACCCATTATTTAATACTTTTATTATTGTTATTTGCTCGGATGGACCTCAAAGTCTATTGGGTACAGATTGGTTCGGCAACTTGTACTCATGCTACACTTGCACATGTTTAAATCTGAGTACAGGTTCCCAACCATGATTACAGTCATTTGTTTGTTTGGATTTCAATCTATTTCAAAGATTCAGGGTGAGCTTGGCGTCCGAATTTTACTCGCTTCTCTTTGTCTTGACATTTCAATTTGATGTCCATATATTTCGGAGACACATTTGTATTAGACATTTTGGATTTCTTGTTTGTATACTTAGTGATTCGTTTGACACTGATAATGGGTTTGGACATTTACTTTGATTATTAAGCTTCCACATTTATTTATCTTCTAATTATTACACTTGTGCTTT
>JBDJHY010275846.1:0-10281 GCA_039654485.1 Withania somnifera
TCCGATTCTGTTTTGTTGGTTTGGCTGTTGTATATAGAACTATTTGCAGGTTGTAGTATCGGAGGGTAGTTGGATGTCAGGAGTAGTTACTAGTTTTTTATATTTACACTAGCTGAGGAAGCTGCTGAGCACCATTATTTTATATTCACCCTTACTTTTTGTGCACTTTTGTGCAGTTGCTGTAACGGACCAGTCTTGATATCTTTCTCTATCTTCAGACTTAGGTGCTTATCCAGGGTCTTCTAGAGGTAGATGCAGCTCATTCACAATCTACAAAGTCTTTTTATTATCTTTGAGTTTTTACCCTCTTGAAAGACTTTGAGACTTGGACTAAAGTTGCATAAACTTTTATTTAGTGTCTTTATATGATGGCTATCTGGTTTTGGATATATTAAAATACTTTCGCTTTAAATATTTTACTTTTGTACTTACTTTTTGTATTTAAATTGGTTTCTTTTGGGTTGGGAAGGTAGGTGCCATCACGCCTGATTTTGGGGATGAGACAAAATATTACCACTTGCATATCTTAGGAGAATTATTTAGCATCGAAAGGATTAGCTCGGCCCATTAGTGAGGATGGAGGTAGTCCGAAACTGTGTTGCCAATGCCAATTCTCTATGATAAACTAGTTATGGATACTTAGCTTAGAAATTACAAGTTTAGTTCTAGCCGTGGACGATTAGAGCTAACTCTTTGCTAGTGCGGTTTATAAGACACTGGACTTTTTTCAATGTGCATTTAAGACATCAAAAAATACGTTGCTCATTCCTAGTTTTTCAGTTATAAGAAACTCTCACTTCATGATTAAGATTTATAAGCCTACAATTGATATTTTGACCCAGTTAACTATGATTCACTTTGTAATTGCTTAAACTTGCTATGAGATTTTCACTTGTCAGCTTATTTTAATAATTAGGTCACTGCACATGTTTATTTTCTCCAATGTTATATTATTCATCATGTTGATACATACACCCTCGTATCGTTATATTCAATTTACTGACCCATTTTGGCTGCACCCTTTTATGACTAATGCAAATATAGATTTTTCAGCCCATCCTCGTGGTTAATAATGCATAAATTCAGAATAGCTTGGTAATTCGTTACATGTCGGGGACTAATAGTTGCTCTTTATTTCTGTATGGGAATTTTCCTAATAATTCTCTTTGGTTCATTAGAGATTCCGGACATAGAATCAGATATTAGTAGTTTACTTATGTTTTGCCCGTTTTGTAGCCGACCCATGAGATTGTCTAAATTCTTTATTTGCTATCTTGGTATATTTTCATGCTTCATTAGTTTGCTTTCGCTGTATGTTAAGTGTTATGAACAGGTTCACATGCCATGGGCTTGCTTCGGCTCATTTGTGGATCCCGAACGCCATGTTACATTCAGGGTACAGCCTCAGGGCATGATAAGTGGGTACCTATTTTTTCTCCTTTATAATTTTATATTCTAATAATAACAACTAATGAGTCCTCATTTTTCCTATAGTATAGACTCGGGGCATGACAACAAACCTTATTTTCATAAGAAAAGAGATCAAAATAATTTAAAAATATATACTTTAAAATTAATATTAGTTAATAATATGTACAAATTAATTATAAAGTGATCAATTAAAAAAATAACAAATGTCCATAATTATTAGTTTTAAGGTATAAAATTAACATAATATCTTTTGAAGATTTACCGTATGGCTTCTCCTAGAATTGATATAGTCACTTTGAAAACTTTCAAATTAGTAGCCAGTAAAACACTACTATTAAAACAGCTAAAATGCTGAAAGTTGAAAAAAAAAATTGTTCATGAATTTCCGTTGGAGTTTTTTTAAATATTATAAGTTTATCAATTTGAAGCTTGTTATATATTTAGAACGCTTACGATATATTTTTTTGCTTAGCATATAGTTTAGGATTTAAAAAATTTTAAAATATATTTCTCTCTTACTACATATCTTAGAACTCCTTAATTATCAATTCTACTAATACTTCTTAGGATATACTTTACTCTTCTGTCAATCAACAAATTATCTATAAAAAAAAAATAATAAATAACAGTTTGATATTAAAACAAATAATATAGTTTGATACTATATTTATTATCATTGCAAATACAAATATATGGAATCAATAAATAACTCTTCTACATTATAATCAGAAAACAATTTTGATTTCATGTATAGTAATAAAAAATCAAACATATGTTTAACTCCAATTTTAATCAATCAATAGCTTCTTTTTACCAAAATTTATAATAAACCCGATTCATCTTAAAAATGAGTCTCTTTAAGTATCCTCATTTACTTTTTACTTGTGGTAGCAATGATCTCTTCTTGTCTTACCTAAAGTAACAGAAAGTAAATCACTCACATGAGAGATATAGAATAAGACGTTGCAATTGATCCTTTCCACAAAGTGTAGGATATTGGAGATTTGCACATGAGAGAGGGCAAGAGGACTAAGCTTATTATCTCAGTTTCTTGACGGAAATAGAAGGGTACTATGTTGGCCTATGGATATCATACTTCATACCATATTCCACATCGTGATCTGAAAAGTTACATGATAACATGAACTAGTCCGCTAGAGTAGGATTTGATTGCATGACATCTTCATGTCTTGCTTAAGTTGTATATATATGTTTGATATCTATCCCAGTAATAGAAATTTATTAATAAAACATTTATTTATCTCTTCATCGTATGTAGGACAATAAAACACACCAAATATCTTATCAGATTTGGCACTTATTATATTGGCAAATTCATAAGTCATATAGGTTGTGGTGGAACTGTTAGAGTCCCTTCAGCTTTGATTAGATGTCTTGAATTCTCTTCGGTCTATCAAATTATTTTTTTACATAGACTAAAAATTCTAAATGGAATAGAACTGATTAGATTACTGATTACACGTACTAATATTTTTGTAAATATCAGTTGTGATTTATCACAATTTAATTCTTGTTAACTTAACTCCACAAATATAAATTAAATTTTTAAAAAATATCTAAAAATATATAAGAAAGTTCTTGATTTACCCTTAGAATATATTTAAACTCAAATTATAAACATATTGGGAAACAAATAAAGAAACCTTGAAAAATGATAATAAAAAAAATTATAAAAGATTCATAACGTATTAAATTTATTTGATCAATTAACCTACGTATGACTAAAACATTAATCATCTAATCACAATATCTTATTTCTAAGAGAAACTGAATTGGATGATCAATAAGAAAAGAAAAAGACAAACAAAAATAATTCTTCCAAAACAATATAAAAAATTAAAAACAAAAGAAACAATGAACTAAACCAAGAAAGAATTATCACATGCTACGGAATATAGTTTAAAGAACTCACCCCGATGAAGAGCAATCAATATTTATGGAGAACAAAAAAGAGAACAAAAAAATAAAATATTAATGAAGTATCAAATCCTTTTTAATAGGACTATTAAATACTAATGATTTTCCTACGTATTCTATTATTGTTCTTTCCTTGTAAACTTATGCTAATTGAACTGCATTTTTAATAGGAATATTATATTAAAGTTTCCAGCTCCTAAAAACCTTCTTGGCACAGAGAAAAATACTTATAAGTTTTTCGACGAATTTTTTTTTTGAAAGGTACTCTAATTATGGTATATAATTTAAATAAAAAAAATAATTTATATAGGAATATTAATCAATTTTAAACTCTCAATTAGTTTAACAATTATAAAATATTAATAATAAAAAATACCAAATGACAATTTTATCTATTATAGAGTCTTTTAATGAAGGTAAAAAGTTCAATAAACATTTCTAATGACGTTCACACTTTTAATATGACTAGTTCAGCATATGTTGCACGTGTATTTAGTATTAAGAAAAATTGCATGTATTTATTTGTCCAATGTTAAAATATTTTATTAAATTTTTTTGTTATATCATCAAATAAAAACATTATTTATATAAGATAATTGATATTTAATTGATTTAATGTAAATATTAAAAATTTCTACGTAGTATAAAAAATAAATAAATTAAGAATAGCTATACTTGATTTCAAAGTCCTAAATTAGAAAAATTAATACGAAAAATTTATAGTTACGTTAAATAGTTCAAATAAGGAAGGATTTATAGAATAAAAAGTTTTATTCGATTTTAAACTCCTAAATTTTAGTACGTCTTGCATAATTATAATGTAATAAACATATATTAGTAATTTAAAGTATTAGTATTTAAAAGATAATTAAAAAAAATAATATTATCCAATGTGAAATTTGTTTAAAATGTGAATTTCATATTGCACTAATAGCATGTTTAATCATACTTCTAAAAATAAATTATTTTTGAAAGTATTTCAAAAACTACTTTTGGCGAGATTCAGTTTGTGTTTGACCAATAAATTTAAAAATACTTTAGAAAAATTAGTGTTTAATCAAAAATTTTTAAAGTGTTTTAAGTGTATTAGTCTGAAAAGTAATAAGCTATTTTTGGCTTCTAAAAACAACTTCAACTTATACTTGTAATGACCCTAAGGTCATCTTTTCGTTTTAGTGCATTTTGACCCTTTTACCCCTCCCCGTAGCTTCGTTAGACCAAACTAAGTGTGGTTCTACAATTGGATTGGGAGCGGGATGAATTTGAGAAGTTTTAAGGCTTTAAGTTCAAAACGAGGAAGTATAGGGGTCATTTAGAGTTTCGGGATCCTGTATCAGAAATCCATCAGTTCTGTCAGTTTTGAAATATCGAGTTTGGTCTTGTTATACCTTTGTGACATATTTTAGACCTTTCATGGTGAGTTTGAACGTTTAGACGGCAAAAAGTTGGGTTTACAAGAGAAATGATTTACTTGGGTCAACATTCAAGCTTAGAGTACCCGAATCGAAAATTCGTTGAATTTAGGAGGTGGAATTTGGTCTATATTGGGGTCTTTTATACTTTTCTTTAGGCTCGAGGGCAGTTTGGTCATTTTGGTCAGTTGAAAAAACAAAAAGAAATCTTTTTAGTTAAAAATGGACCCTTAGCGGGTATCGTATTAAGGAAACATCGTATCCATAATTTGATAATTTTATCGAGTTCGAGACATTAAAAATATTATGTTTGCATATATGGTTTGTTTTTACAAGACTCCGATCAAATCCCGAGGTCCATTTCGAGGCATCTTGTTCCTTGGGAATTACTGTCATTGCTGCTGCTTTATTGCAGTATTAGGCTTCTTCGTGTTTGCCGAGGTCAACCACGTTCGCGGAGAAGTGCTTTGTTGTCCTTCACATTTGCGAGGTAATGATTGCGTTTGCGGAAGTCTGTGGGGTTTGTTCTCTGTATTTACGACACGGGGACCGTGATTGTGAAGAGTAAATTAACCAGAGGTACTGTGTTCGCAGTAAGGCACCGTATTTTCCTTGAGCACCTGGCAGCCACTATGTTGATTTTTAAAAAAGAAAACCCGAACCTTTCTCAGAATATTCATGCAAACACTCACCAAAACCCCTATTTTGACAAGGTATAATCAAAGAATTTTGAGATAATCCTTGAACGAATTTTCTAAACACTTTTTCCTCAACTTCCCACAACTTTAACATGATTTCACATCTAAATTTCATGGTTTCAACCCCAAAATAGTGAGTTAAGGGATGAACTTGGATTTGATAAAATCTTGAGAATTTTGATATGAAATGAAATGAGTTTCTAATGAAACTTGATATTTTGCGCCTCCTATTAATGGGTTACATTATTTTACGACCAAGTTTTGATTTGACCCCGTGGGTCTGGGGTGAGTTTTTACATTAACCTTGATTTCTTGGGTTTGGGCGTTAATTAGTGTATATTTCTTACATTCCTTATTTGGTAACTAGATTACACTCGCTTGAAAGCTCAAAGGAAGGGTAAAACACACGATTGAGGGTTGTTTTCTTCAAACTAAGGCAAGTTGAGGTTATTTTCTTTTTCTATAATTAGTTAACAATTGCTTGCTAATTGTTGTGATTTGGGGATGAATGGGTGTTCGGTGTTAACACTATTAATATAAATCGGGCCTAAATGAATACGTGGGAATTATGTAAATATTTATTAAATTTTTTGAACCTTGTAAGTACTTGGATTGAGTTGGGAAGTGGGTAGGTTTGAACTATATAAGGGAAAGTACATCGTGATAATGAAATGGAACTTAATTACTTACTTGTTGATGAGATCACCTTGATGAATTGTATATATTATCTTGAACTAGGAATTGAGTGCCCATGAGAGGCCGTTGTTGTTGATTTGAGATATATTTTGTAATACTTTCCATTGGTCGACTAAACTGGGAACAAATTTAATTTTTGGTTACTGGAATTACATTGGTTAAGTAAGGGAGGTTGTTGGTCAACCAAACTAAAGGAAAATTAATTTTTGGCTACTGGAACTGGACTGGTCAAGTAATAAATTACATTGGTCGAGTGAGAGAGGCATTGGTCGACCAAAACAGACTTGTTGGTTGAGTAAACTGGCAATTTTTTCCTATTTAACCCGACCCACACCCATTTTTCAACCACATCTCTTTCTCTAACCTCTCTCACTACGAAATTCTCTCTAAAAAATCCTCTCTACTCAACTAAATCTTATTTCATCAAAAATTTCTCTCATCTAACTACTACTACTCATTCCAAATCATCTTCCAACCACAAAACACACACCAATCTTCAAAAAACACACCACAACCCCAAATCATCTTCTCAAAATCCCAAAAACCCAAAATGCCCCAAAACTCTTCAACATGCCTAGAACCAAAAATATTTCCAAAAAACAAAGACTTGGTGACGACGAGGAGGAATATAATCCTTCTCTTGAGGGTAATGGTGATGAAGCACCTATGGAGCCCCATTTAAGAAGTCTTGAGGCTAAAGAGGTCTACAACAAGGTATTTAAAAAGGAATTTTTCATGTCTTGTATGAGTTTCAATTGGACTAATACCATGGCTACAAAATTTAGAGAACTCTTTGATGATGTAAAAGAGTTAGGAATTTATGACTTGTTGGATTTTCAAGAGGTGATTTAAGAAGACCTAGTGAGGGAATTCTATGCAAACATGAAAATTGTAAAGAATTACAAGGAAGAAGGTAGTGTCCTACATACAAAGGTTTAAGGTAGATCTATGTTGTCTCAGAAGTGAGACAATGTGAATTGTTTGGCTTGCTACCTGCAGGAATTAGGCCCATGGTGTCTAATGAGGAGAAAAAGAAAGATGATAATAATGATGATAGTGATAGTGATGACCCAAGGAATGATTGGGACGACTATGATTCTATGTCAAAAGATTGGTTTGGAAGGGAGAAACTCATGGTAGTTAGAGTGGGTGGTGGAGTCAATTTGGATACCATCGATTTATCGGGAAAGTTGTGAATCCTTCATTATTTCATTAACCAAAACATTTATCCTAAGAAGGCTTCAAAAAATTATGCGACTGAATTGGACAAGGAGATACTATGGCACGTCTCCGAAGGAAGGCAAATAAACTTTGCCTATTTAATGATAAAAATTACAAAGAAGAAGCTCTTGGATATTCATAATGCCATGGATTCAAGAGCTATCAAACAAGATGGTATGCCCTATGGTCCACATATTACAAAACTCCTAAGGTCTAACAACGTGCAACTTGGAGGAGAGCACTCCATTCCTTTCCCTCACAATTGAAGGGTTACCTCGGTGAACCTCACCAACATAAAATTGGTGAAAACTCTCAACAAGGGATGGTTTTATGCCGCTCATGTTCGAAGAGATGAGGATTAACTTGAGGATAAAGGCATAGTTCTTCCCCCTCCCATTAACCGAGAGCATGCTTTAAGTCAATGCACGAGGCATCAAGTGGGTGAAGGCACCTCAAGGGTTTGTAGTGTATCTCAAGCTGACTGGGCTGAATTGAGAAATGGGGTTGGTGATTTGAAGAACAATTTAGGGGTCATGGAAAAGACTCTTGAGAAGATCTCGGGGGTTGTGACCAAAATTTGGGACAAAATTAGTTGTTCTTCCTAAACCTCCGCCATTCCACCAAACCGCAGGCATAACTTTTGATGGTGGTGTATTATGGATCGACATTTCTCATTTTGCATCATGTCTAATTGTTGCTCTTAGTTTTTAATGTTTATGTTTTCCTTGTTTTTTTTAACTCAAAAAGTGTGTTAATATTGGTTAATGTTTTGGTTCTTGCACTTGTACTTTGCTTTTGGTTGATCAATGAATATCTTGCTTTTAAAAAATGTTATGGATGATGAATTTTTGGTTATGATTGTTTGGTCATAACTATTGCAGCTTGGTTAATGATTTCCTTTTTTTTATAATGACAAAAAAGGGGAGAAGAAAATGAAATAATATTGGTTAATGAAATAAGAAAATATGGTTATGTACAAAGATGGTACTATGTAGTTATGTTAATGGTTAACTATCTTTTACAATCATTGGAGATGAAAATGGTACAAAGATGGTTAATACGCATATATGAGTATATTGGTAAAATGAACCTGACATGATGCAACACCTTGCTAAAAAAAAGCTCAATACTATAGAGCCTAAAACTGATTTTAAAACCATACAAAGGGGGAGAATCGGCTTTGTTATGAAATTTAATGTGCTATATACTTATTACTCTTATCGTACTAACTTATTGACAAAGAATGTTATCATTGATCAAATCTTTTGTTTGAGTTATATGCAAGGTCTTAGGGGAAGACATTAAATCTTTCCTTAGGGTTTTGTCATCATAAAAAGGGGGAGATTGTTGGACCGAGGGTGGTTCACAAAATTATCCCTTTATGTTTTGATTGATGACTAAAACATTAAGTTAAAAATTCAATGTTAATGAAGCACTTGGAAATACAAGAATCTGTTCGTGAAAGATATCTTAAGTCAAGAAATTACTTCGGAACGTCAAAGACTAATTTTGAGGCATTCCAACTACTCAGAACACACTATTTGTTAAGAAACAGAATGGTGTTATTCGACTAACAGGAGATATTGGTCGACCAAAAAGGACCCTTTTGGTCGACAAAACCTTAGTGTTAGTCGCCAAGAAGTTTCCAGTAATTTATTAGAAAATGCACTAGTCGACCAACACTAGGTGTTAGTCGACTAATCTGAAGACAAATTCAGTATATGATTCCCTCCAAAGGATAGTTTTGATCTACGATACATGAGCATCGATTTGAAGATTCAAGTAAATATTTTGGTAACATGTTAGTCGACCAAAATGATATGTTAGTCGAGTAAGGAATTTCTAGTGAGCCACTAGAAATGTGCTAGTCGACCAAGGCCAAAGGCTAGTCAACCAAAGGAAGGTGTTAGTCGACCAACGGTATAAGTTGGTCGACTAATTGATCTGACAAGTGCATTCATTGTGTCCTAACAGCTAGGTTTGACTTCACAACGGCTATATCAGCTTGGAAAACTATAAATACACCTCAAGGTTGATTGATTATAGGGGGAGAACACTACTCAACACTCTATATCAACATTACCTCTGAATCAAAGCATTAAATGTTCATAAACCAAGCGTACAAAGTTCTTGTGCATAATCTTGTATCTAAAATTTTTTTACAACTTATTCTTGCATTTTATTTTGAGTTATTATCTCATTTGTGAGTGATAAAGAGTTGGAAAACATAGAGCAAGTTTCCAACTAGAGTGTGAAGGTTGTTCTTGAACTAAAATTCAAGAAATTGTAAAAGTTCTCACTTGTCTTGAAAAGTGATTGTAATTTATTTGTGTTAGTGAAAAGCCTAAGTTGAAATTAACTTAGGTAGTGGATGTAGACAAGAGTTTAGCCGAACTACTATAAATCCTTTGTGTTCTTTCTTTCGATTTTCACTTTCTTGCATTGTCCGAAAAAAGTATCGAAAAACCTATCACACTATTCAACCCCCCTTCTAGTGTGGTTAATCCGGTCAACACAACATACTCTTGAGGAATTTTCTCCTCAGCTTTATCCATCACCGGCTAAAGTGAAACTGTCCTAGCTTCACCCCTAGCTGGGGCTGCCCCTCTAGCCCTACCTCAACCCCTAAATCTGCCTATACCTCTACCCAGAGAAGTTGGTTCAGGTATATCCTGGGGCTCATCAAATCTGTCCGTTAAAGCTCTGGTCCTTGTCATCTGTTGAATAAAACACACAAAGAATCAGCACACGCGAATTAACCACACTAAACAGAAATTGAAGAACAAATACATGTTCTCCTAGAGTTTCGTAGCCTCTCAAGGATAAGTAATCAACTTCTATGCACCAATACGCGAGACTCTACTAAAATTGGCTAGTGAGAAATG
>JBDJHY010275857.1:0-10281 GCA_039654485.1 Withania somnifera
ACTACGAAGTAAAATTACCCTAAAGAGCAAGAATTTACTCAACAACCTTTGATATAATAAATGACATCAACAACCCAAGACTAGGGAATTAGTGGAGGAAAAATCTAATTTTCATGAAATTTAACGGATGAAATTACTTACCAAAGGTAAGGATGACATAGGAGATCTTCAAGGAACTTTTCTACGGAATTTGGGGATGTTTCCAAGATAAATCGCACTAATATTAGAGAGAAAATGAAGGAGAAGTTAATGAAACAATATTCCTAAAATGGGTGAAAACTGAAGAAAAAAGGCCTCAGATACCGATTTATCGGACCAAAACTACTGATAAATCGGTGCCCCTAACAACTAACAGACACCTATTTATTGAAAAAATGATCGATTTATTAGCACTTGCTGATTTATCGGTCATTTAGTCTAATTTATTGACCCAACCAATTTATTGGAAGGATGTCCAATTTATCAGTCCCAACTGATAGATCAGAACTTTGACAGATAAATTGGTCAAAAACTACACCACAAAAAACAAGAATTTCTGAAATTTCTATCGAGGTTTCAAAATTAAAATGTAGTCCAATTTTGACAAACCAAATATGTATTTCATATGAAAAAAGGCATTTCAAACTCAACTGAATCGACAAAATTAACATCGGTGGTCGTTTAAGCGAAAATGACCCCCAACCAAGACTTAGAGAAAACTAGTAAATTTCCAACATTCCATAAAGCAACTCAATCGAGCACGAATAACTTTGAAAGCATACCAAAGGTAAAACTAGCCTAAATTTACTATTCCAGAGCTAATGGAACCATCAGAATTACGATCGACACTCATACTCTAATTTAGGACTTAAACTTAATAAGAAATCCATGAATGAGTACAAATTGAAAATGAGAACTCCGAAACACGAATGTAATGTCAATCTTGACGTTGTTTGGCATTCCAAAGCTAACAGAACTATTGAAATTTAATTCCAAGCTTATCATGAAGGAAAGCTGACTTTAGTTAGCGAGTATTTGGTTTTTAGGCTCTATAAAGGGAAATTTGAGATATTTCTCAACCGAGCCGCCAAGCAACCAAACTACTAGTCCCAGCAAGTCATAAATAACTTAGGGCAGCTACTGAAATGCTCTAGAATGAAAAAAGTTGTGTATTTCTCATAAATGACAATGAGGGTCATTAAAACATCCACTACTGAAAGAACTTTTGTCCTCAAAAGTAGGAACATAGCGGAGATAAGTAGAGCGAGATTCCAACAAAAGAGGAAAAACTCTGGCACAAGAATCCATGACAAATATACTGGCCATAAACCACACATACAAGTTAACCACAATCCCGTTAAATATCAAATACCAATACTTTTAACAAAAACTCCCTGAAAGAATCACAAGCTATCTCAAACTTTAAACGAAGGACGAAATCAATCACTACTCTGCTGAACATCCCAATATTTACTAACAACATACCGCCACGCTGTGGGTAGACGAACCTGAGAGAACCTCCATAAGAAGATTGAAGAAGAAACCCACTCTATATGTTCTTGAGTAGAAACTATCCACGAAACTTTTCACTACTCCAATGACCAACCTATTCACAACACCTCCAAGTGACACTATCGAAGATCTATGCTCCTATAAACCAACTCAATCTGTACATACTGAACACCTAACCAGAAACCACTGTGCTACCATACCCAGTCAGACTCCAACTCTCCATGATATCATAATAACTGAGTACCACCAAACCAATTATCACAAGAAATAACAAAGTCTCACTCAGAATGTGGGGAAGACACCTAATGGAGCGAAAACATTAAGCCAACCAAACAAAATTACCTTTAAAGTAACAAAACTCTGAATAGTAGCACTTGTTACAGATAAGCAACATCTCCGCCCACAACAACTATTCTACCTAGTCTCAACACGCAATAACAGTCAGCCAAACCACAGCTAAACCTTAAATAACTACACAACAGGGGTAGAGTTCACAATAAGCGATCCCGCGCGACGCTCTATAATAAATATGTCGCATCGAATCTCAGACATCAAACTATGAACCTTCTTGCCAATTGCAACTACGGCATACCAAATAGCTTTATAGAAACTCCACAATCGATTATCCCAAAATAATTCCCATCACAACCTAATAAAACTAAAACACCACATACCTTTCTAGTCTATGTTAGAAAGCACCTGCAACCAAGGCTAACAATCAACCCTGAGACTCTGCCTCAATTTCAAACTCATCTCGGGTTCTACCACAACATGTAAACCATCCCTTGAGATGCCATATGCACATCTTTCAACACGATCTTACTCATCTCAAAGAATCATCTCACTGACCCCGATTGTCAAGAAACCACAATGACATCCTAACTCAATGAAGACACAATCATCACCAACCAACAAAAAATAACTTCCTCGAAGACCCAATTAATCACCTTGCACACTTTCACCTAGAAGTACAACACACCAAAAACTTTCTCCTTGTCTACACTAGGATAACCCATAAATCAAACGAAGTCAATCTGTGCTAACAGAAAGAAACCAACATACCATATAAAAGCATAGACAATCACCAAAAAACCTACATCCATTCCTGACTCAACTTACATAAAAAATTCTAACACTACTAGCTACCACCAATGTATAACAAGAAACCCAAACCTAACATGAAACCTCACAAATCAGCACACTAACACAAGGCATATAGTACAAATCTAATCTCCCACAAGGAAAGCTTACTAAGGATGAGAAATATTTTGAAATATTAAATAACAGAACTTCCTAGCCAAAAGTTTCCAGTGACAAAGCACTAGCACCACAATATAACAATCCTAAAAATTAAAAGGCAACCTAGTCGCCATCAGATACTAGAATCATCCACAAACATCACACTACTAGGAACTACACAACCATACTATTATGGTCACATCAACATACCCTGATTCGATATCTACCACTGTCTCCTATCTCAAAACCTACAAAGTTGAAACATCATGCAAACTTGCAGCATCTAAGTTTAATATAAAATCTTCCACAAAACCTTTATATCACTAAATAGTTTAAATTAGGAACAACACTCCCCATTTACTACTAAGGAAATAACCCCTCGACAACAAGAACACATTGATACCCTATTCATCAAAAGTCATTATCGACACCACAAATACGAAACTCTCCAAACCAAGAAAACTCAGCTGAAACTGATATAATATAAAAAATGATAGGCATATAATCAATACGTTGCTAAAAATTGATACATAGGAATAGCTCATGCCCAGGTGGGTCGATTAAAGCAACCCCTATCACACAACGCATACAACAAACAACTAGAAAAATTAATTTTAATAGTGCGAACATGAACCAGCTATATCTCGTGTCACAGGGAGTACTAGAACACGATTCTCAATGGCTACCAAAAGCCCATTGATGTATGTAATAGTCTAATAGCTGTGGCTAAGACCGTGATCTTAGCATGATCTCCAAGAATTATATAGAGAACAAGGGTAACCCACCTATACCAGGAGATAGGATACTACGACCCATGAAATAACACATCGAGAAATGGACCCCCTCAATGAAACAAAACCTAATCTAGCATCAATATGCTATAACAAAGTGCAAGCCTCTCAGTCAACTACCAAACCGGGTCTAACTTCCAAATCCACACTCACTACTATAAAGTAATAAGAAATAACTATCAATCTATGGTGTATTAGCCAATATCAAAACATAGGGGCAAAAAAATAAGATGATAGAAAGCAACAATAACCAAGGCTAAAGAACTACTAACACCAAAGGGTCACAAAAATAAATCAAATAAAAGCTAAATTTGATAACAGCAAGGCAAAAACTAACTTAAGATCATCGCCTCTGCCTTTACATAGTCAAGATAACAACAAGCATAACCTGTCAATGATTAACCAGAAAGAAAACCAAACAACCTGCCTCACCATATTGGGAATTACCTTAGGCATCCGTACCTACACACGAATCACCTATTATTAATGGCACTGACTTAAGGGCACCCTAAATGGAAGTTAAATCACCCATTGCCGGGGCACTCTCTACCATGGTGACCTACTTATCCACACTTAAAGCACCTAGGTTCATAGGGATAATCCCTTGAATGATGGCTAGAATGGTCACATATAAAGAATAACCCTAATTGATTAAGCTGGCTAAGGATTCCCGACATACTACCATGGTTATCCTAGCCTACAGTCACAGGAGGAATACTACCTGCAATCTTCTCAAAACTCTAAACCTTAACATCTTCCTGAACCTCAACTAAAGTCTATGGTACTGTCGGAATTACTAGAGATGCCACTTGAAATTGTGGTGATAAAGTCTGAACTATAGAAAACACTCGCTAAGCTGAATCCTATAACAAGGTAACACTAGCACCATCTAGCGGAACAAGATGCAAGGCAGGCTGAATGCTACCCCAATGATGAAAAGATCTGGCATAATGACCCATGATGAAACACTCAAAACACTACCCTAGTAGCATACTCTTACAAGACCCACAACCTGCACCCAATTAGCCACCATGGCTAGAAAACACAATACCTCGACCATTCACTAGATAGGCCTTGTGGTACAATTCTTCAATAAACTCCACGTTGTCTAACACCTGAGAGAAAGAATGTCTTGCCATTATTAAGTCCACTGCTAGCCTATGAGGCAAAATCAAAGCATCCGGAAATCCCTGTGTTCTATCCTGCTCAGTAGGGAAAGCTATAGCAGTACGCCCAACCATCTCATAAAAATAAACCTCATATTCAACAAAGATTTCTGACCCTGTTGTAGGCTCCTAAACTCCCTTTTCCCTAATGAACCGTTACCATACCGGGAGATACTTCCATTAATGCTCCTCTCCTGACTACGCTTGAAATATCTAGAAACTTTTTTTTTGCAGAAATTGCATGGCTGAAAATTCAATTTGTGTCTAAGCTGATCCCAAGTCTACCGGGTGTTATAATGGAATATCCAATCGTTGCTGGTCTATTACCAGAAATGACCCTCTATTCACACCTGGGGCTCTAGTTGTTTTGATTACCCTAGCACATCTCTCGACTCGGTCCTGATCTCGACCCTTCATAAGAGTGCTAGCTACTGGTGATGAATACTCATCCTTGCTCACTAAAGACTTTGAATGTACCATCTACGGAAGAATAATTGTAAACAAATAATCTTTCAAGGAAACATCAAGGGATAAGCACACGAATCCGAATCAATTAAGAGGAGTTATTTCCTAAATGTTAACATAGACTCTCCAAGATAATTAATAGATGTCTTCTTACCGATCTGTAGAACTCTACTAGACATTTGTTCTATACACTGACACTGACAAAACTAAAGTTCTGATACCAATTTCTCAGGTCATGATGGAACCTACTATACCACCAGTAGGAGAACCAACCCTGTAGCCCAAAATTGAAGCGACTGCTATTATATCAAAAGCAAAAAGAACAAGTATAATAGATTATATATATATGAAACAAAAGTATAAAGAATCAAAAATTCCCAAAATCTTGTATCTGTGAAGTAAAAAACCTAAGTACATAACAACGAATCAAATATCTAAGACCAATATATCTCTAAAAATACATGGAGATAAAAAAAAAAATACTGAAGAGAGCAGGAAAAGCTGGACTCCAAGCTAACCCTGAGTCTATGAAAGTCAATAGAGTATGCATGAACATCGATCTGTAAATCAAGGTCCGGCACCTGTACTCAGATCTATACATGGGCAAGTGTAGTATGAGTAAAAGTGGCCGAAACAACTCGTACCCAGTAGGCTTTGAGAGCCCACGAGGCACATAATAATAATAAAAGCAGTAAATAACATAAAAGAATAAATATGGTCACAGAATCAAATAGTATATCATGAAAGTTAGCTATTTAGATAGGGATTCAGTAACAACTACAAAATATATCTCTATCTAATCATATAACAATACTTTAAGCAATGAAGAAGACGTACCCGCATTCCTTGCAATAGTATATGTGAATAATAAAAAGAATCATTAAGAGCCAAGTGAAATATAGGTAGAAAATATGGACGGCATACTGGTAACTTCAAGTAAAATAGGAACGAATTTTAGGACGATACCACACACAATAACCCATAGAATGAGAAAATCTCAAAAGTAACACTACTATAACTAAGTAGTAAATAAAAAACATGATTAATAAATCAACACAAAATTTACACCCACCCGTAGGTCTTGCATCTTAGCTAGGGGTATATTGAGGAAGATATGTGTAGAAATGTAAATACAATAACATGAAGTAACAAGTCCTATGTACATTTCTCCTTTCGTACCCATAGGCTCAGAAAAAAGAATCCATGGAAGGCTACCCTAAATGTTTTTGGTATATCCCTACTCCGTCCTATACCCCCTTCGTGTTGCCGATGCCTAGAGGCAAGGTCACCACGTACAATATTTAACAATCATACTCTCATATTACATATCATATGCCTTAAAGGCTATAAAGATATGGCATTTAATGCCTTAGATTAATAGTGTTAGTAGGTCATAACATCGGCATGTCATGGCATTCCATACCTCGATATCATAGTATCACTAAATTCCTCAAGGGAACTGTATCAATAATCCTCAAAACCAATGGGTGTGACCATTTTTAAAAGATGAATATAATGTCGTATGAAGATAGACTCAAGTGCCAACAATAGTACTCACTATGGAATGGAGTCGGTCTGAAGTCCCATCATTAATTAGTCAAACGATAATTCCCAGTTCCAGGGCATAACACCTGGGCTATAACAAATATAAATTATGTTACCGGGTGCTTGTAAACAACAGAGTCTAAGATGGTTAAAAGGTCATTTACTTATATTATTATTAAAATATTATAATTAATTAGTTTATATCCTTATCATTCATTATTACTAAAACTAATCTCTAGCCTCTACGACTCAATAATCATGTGGTGATACTAGCCTAGCCCCATTGCAATCTCATCAGAGCCAAAGGACCAAACTCTCATATAATTAGTGCACAAAATATCAACTAATATTTATACATTAAATAACAACCATCTATGCTCGAACAACTATTAGTGGAAAATTTTAAGTAACATGCACCATGTTAATCCGGATTCTGAAGCAGATATTAAATGGGGATATAGATGAAAGAATGGCACAATGGTATATAACAACCAAATACCAAACCACTAATACTATTTAGTACAGTTATTAAAGCTATAACCCAAAGACAGCCCCATGGAGCCTACATGTCGTCTGACGATATAGCGCTGCAAACTCGCAAACGTTAATCTGAATGGTATCAAATGAACTCCAATTGCTATGAAACTTGAAAAATAGTATTCCATATATGAATAAAAGTCTAATGGTATAAATTATGCTATGTTCTACACTAGGCCTAAAATCGAGCCTAAAATTGGCTTGTGGGGCCCGTTTGTCATAACGAAAAATAAATTTCTCCACAGGATTCCCAAAATTAATAGGAACCTATGCTATAATATTGAGCACAACTTGAGTAAGGGAAGAATCTTGAACATCTCGGAGAAGATTGAGTATTAAAGGGACTAAAGATTTTATCTTTATGGAATCGTACGTTAAATTTAGAAAAATGAGATGTTACTACGTAGTAAAATAACCCTAAAGAGGAAGAATTTACTCAAAAACCTTTGATATAATTGATAAATTCAAGAACTGAAGGCTAGGGAATTAATAGAGGAGAACTCAACTTTTCATGAAATTCAAAGGATAAAATTACTTACCGAAGGTGAGGATTATGTAAGAGATCTTGAAGGAAATTTTTTACGGAATTTGGGGATGTTTCCAAGACAAATCGCACCAAAATTTGAGTGAAAATGATGGAGAATTTGATGAAATAATATTCCCAAAATGGGTGAAAAATTGAAGAAAAAAGGCCTCACGTACCGATTTATAGAACCAAAAGTGCTGATAAATTGGCACCCTTGACAAAAAACAAACAACGATTTATTGGACAAAAGGATGATTTATTGGCACCTGCTGATTTATTGACCGAGCCAATTTATTGGTTGGATGTCTGATTTATCAGTCCCTACTAATAAATAGGCACTTTGACCGATAAATCATCAAAGTTACTAAAAAAACAACTTTTGAATTTTCAACTAGGGTTTTGAATTTGAAATAAAGTCCAATTTTGATGAATCGAATTTGTATTTTATGTAAGAAACACATTTTGAATTCTACAGAATCAATGAAATCCACGTCAGAGGTCATTTGATTGAGTATGACCCCCGACCAAGACTTAGCCAAAACTAGTAAATTTCCACCTTTCCACCTACACACTCAAATCGAGCACAGACACCATGGGAAGCGTACCAAAGGTAAAATAGAATAAATTCACCATTCTAGAGCTGATGGAAGCATAAGAATTTTGGTCAGACACTCCATACTCCAAAATACCACTCACACTCCAATTTAGGCCTTAAACTTAACTAAAATTCACAAACTAGAATAAATTACAAGTGATAACTCCGAAACATGAAATTAAGGTCAATCTTGACTTTTGTCTGGCATTTTAGAGCTGATGGAAATGTCAATATTTAATTCTGAGCTCGTATTGAAGGAAATTTTACTTTAGTCAATGAGTACTTTGTTTTTAGGCTCTAAAATAGGCTATTTGAGACGCTACTTAATGACTTAGGGAAGATAATGAAATGATCTAGAATGTAAAACGTCGCATATTACTCATAAATTATCACGAGGGTTGTTAAACTATGTTCCAGTGTCAACGTCGATAATATAGGTAGCAAAACATTGCTCTAAGGTAAGTAGCTACGTCAAAAGCCAACTAAGTAGGCCATAGACAGAAAGAATAAACATAACGGGGCTCCAATTAATAATCCCATCCCAAAGAGGGAACCTTACCATAAATATACATAGCTAATATCCATTTTGAAGAAAGTAGATTGTAGCCTACCTAAACTCTGGAAATAGCCTAAAAAACACATTGAATTCTCTAAAGAATTTATGATCGAAGCATGATATGGCACGAAGATTGAAAAAACATAATTCATGGGTAAAGTTGAGTAAGATAACATACATATTTCTAATGTAATAGTGAGATTGAAATCAAGCTAATAACAAGTCCATAAACATTAATAGCTAAAAAAAAACTTATGCAACGCATGTCATAAAATAAGGCAATCAAATGGATAAAAATGAAGGAAACAATCCCTAGAAAGTTTATCTAATATAGAAAAGTTAATAACCAATGAGAGATGAAGAATTGCCTGAAACAAATGATCATAGTACCACCACAATGAGTTGTACAGATTAGAACTTGAAAATACACCTTTAATTAAGCTTATTTATCTTTTAAATGATGGAAAATGCCTGAGAAATTTTGAGAAAAATTAAGAAAATTTGGGAAATAGAAAAAATAAATAGACCTACCTCTAACTGATAAATCTTTCCTCTTGGTTGATTAATCATCACTGCCATATTTATATGCTAATTAACTGATTTATCGGTCCCCATTGCTATCTCAGATAGAAATTAAAGTTTTTTCTAAAAGGGAATGACATGGAATTAGTGTTCTATTTCAAAAATACATAAGAATTCTTTATGTATTAGATATTACGAACTCAATGGAACTAAAGAAAACATGATTTTAGGTCATATTTTATAAGTAAGGCCTAATGTAAAAATAATAAAAGGAATTTAAACTATAAAACCACCAAGGAACCAACCTAAAAATCCCAATGAGTCACAAACGACTTGGGGAAGCCATATGGATGATCTAAGCATGGATGAATCACAAAAGTACGAAAATGACCCTTAGTGTCATTACATATCCCCCACTAAAGCAAATTTCATTTGTGAAAATTACAAAAAAAGGGAGTACCTGGATAGTCAAACAACTGACGGTAGTCGGTTGGATGTCTCTCTCCGTCTCGTAGGTAGGTTTCTTGACCGGAAGATGGTCCCAACGAACTCTCACAACTAGAATAGCTCTTGAACTAAGCCTCCTAAAATCCCTATAAATATTGGCCTCAGGTTTGTCAACATAAGTCTATCAGTTGTCTAGTTAAACTAACTTAGAATAGAGTACATGGGAGGGATCTGGCACATATCAGTGGAGCATTGGGAGGTAAAATACCAGATGTATAGCTTATAACTAAAGAGGTAGGTCCAATCTATAAGTAATATAGCCAATCCACTCAGTAATCTCATGTAGCCTAATAAATCTAGGGTTATGCTTACCTGTCCTACCAAATCTAAGGATGCCCATC
>JBDJHY010275876.1:0-10280 GCA_039654485.1 Withania somnifera
ATATCCGTTGATTTGATACCCATACTACATTTCTGCATCTGTTGGTGCAGACCCGAGTAGGAGTGGTCCATGCTGATTCCAAACTTGTGCTGATATTTGTTGTGGAGGTAGATGATGGATTATGGAGTCCAGATCTTGTCTTTTATCTTTTCTTATATTTATTTCTGTAATTGGTTTCAAGATAGACATTGTATCTTCTGTATCAAACATTGTACTATTGATTAGTGGCTCATGTATCAGGTTTTGGAGATGTTATTGACTTGATTTAGACTTTCGCTTATCCCAATCCCTTATTTATGTATTATCTTCCACTTATCCCAATCCCTTATTTATGTAATATCTTCCGCTTTTAGTCCTATATTCATGCATTGTGTGCTTGTCGGGTGATTCTCCTTCGGTGGAATGTAGTGCCCTCATGACCTGAGAAATTGAGCCGTGAAAAACATTTTCTCCTTTTAGATTTTGACGGTACAACTTTATCAACACTTTTCGATACAGATTTACTTTTTCTTTTTGGAACAACTTTACTTTCAATAACTACAACTATCTCTTGATTAACTATCTAGTATCTACTGATTAACATTGTTTGAGGATTCGTAGGAGTTTGTTGTGAAATACCTAAACTAAAAAATGGACCTTCTACGTGTACCTTCACTTCACAAACAGAAGATGGAGAACTACGTACACTAAAAGGCATCAAATTGATAGATCTATTGACTTCTTTTTTTTTCATAACTTCTCAATAATTTTTTCATCCTTATTAACAACCATGCAAGACGATGAACCATAAGCTGAATGCATATTCTGAGCTCTAAGACTTCTTCTAAGTGATAATTTGTTATTCATTGCGAGAGACTTCAGAATTACTTTAAAAACCCTAAAAAATATAAAAAAAATTTTTTTAACACAATATAGTCAATAAACGCAAAATACTTAAAAAATGTTTATAAATAAAACACAATACAAGAACTATAATCCCCAAAGCAGCTACGAATAAAAAAAATATACAAATCCAGCAAAAGAGTGCATCAATTTTTTAAAAAGATACACAAGATTTGAATTTTTAAAAATACTACAATCATTATAATCAGAATACGTATACAAAATTAAGAAATTTGTTAAAATTTATGAATATCATAAAGGGTAAAGAAACTTGAGATGGAAGAAGAAATCATAACAAATAAAAAAAATACACAAATATACATCAATTTTTTCCGAAAAGATCACAATATCATAACAAGCAAAATACAAAAACAAACAAAAAACTGAGCCGAAAGAAATGTCAAAATGGCCAAAAAGCATACACCAAAAAATAAAAAAAATCATCATTACAAGCAAAACGCAGATTCGAACTAACAAGCCAAATATTAAAAACAAATAAAAAACCTGAGCTGAGAAAAAGAATCAAAATACCTAAAAAAAATATAGACCAAAACATCACAAGAAAACATCATACAAGCAAAATGCAGATACGAACCAAAAGTTATAAATTATTTTACGAGTACAACGAAGAAGAACAACTAACCTTAAAAAAAAGTATGAACGAAACGACACTAAATAGAGAAAATGAAGAGAGATTAAAAAGAGAGAACGAACCAAATATTTTTTGAAGAAAGAGAAGGAAAATATTATGTAATAAAGAAAAAAGCTATTTAATGTAATTAGGTGCTAAAAATCGTAATAAAAAATAAAACAGGCTTAAAAAGTGTAACAGATTTTCTAAAAATTATTATTCATGTAAAAAGAGCAATTAATAATACTTTTGAATCCTTCGGTTATTTGTAAATCTTGGTTGACTAAATATATTTTGATTTTTAATTAGTTAAAATATACATGATCAATTTTCTTTATTTTGTAATATTCATAAATTTATCATAATTATTAATTATTTTAAACTTAATTATCATAGGTGGAGTTTACTTGTACTGCTACTTCATATTTGATAACAATATAGTTTTAAAAAGAATTCAAGTATAAGATATTTTCTATATAAAATAACTTAAAATTATATACTTAACTAATTAAAGATTAAATATGTTGACTCATATATTACACACTTACAAATATAATTTTAAAATATATAAATTTATAAAAAAAATGATAAATTTAAATTTAAATTTAAATTAAATAATTTGATCCAAATACAAGACAAAATGAAATAGAGTAATTTGGAGGATATGAATTCAAATAAATATTTATACTTAAGATATTCAGCCAAAATCTACATGGAATTCGAAATAAAATAACAGGAAAGCCGGCACTGGCAGTACCTTACGTTATTATCTCACCAACTGCAAAATACGATAAGTTGTCTTTTGTATTCTCTTTTCGTCCAAATTAGAGGAAATGCAAATGCAGTTGCATCCTATACGTAAATCTGAATAAAATTTACATATTAAAGTTTTCATATGAACTATTTTAAAAAAATTATAGTTTTGATATCTAAATTATAATTGTGATGTATAAAATGAATATTTTAGTTAAGACATTTACTCATATAATCTTTTCACTAAGAGTTCTTATTTGTCAAAGAGGAGAACTGAACAGTGATTAATAACCTGTTTGACCATGCTTTCAAAACTAATTTATTTTTAAAAGTATTTAAAAAAAGAGAGAAATTGTTGCATTTGACCATGTAGAAGATATTTTGGGAAAAAAATTAGTGTTTGATTAATTTTTTTAAAAGTATTTTTTTTTTTTAAAATAATAAATTAAATAAGTACTTCTTTTAGCTTTTAAAAGACAGGTTTTTATCACATTCCAAAAATACTTATTTTCCCCCAAAAACTTAGACCAAATATTTACTGTTTAAATAAGCACTTTTTTTTAATGATTAACTATTTTTGACCTATAAAAAACTTGGCCACTCACGTAAGGGAGTTTGTATGAAAAAAAGGAAAGTATTATTTAAAGATAATGAATACTTTTTAGCATTAATTAGTGTTTTGACAAAGCATTTTAAAAGTATTTTAAGTATATATTTCTTAAAAAATATTTTTGAAAAAGATATTTTTTTGACTTTTGAAAAACAAGTTTCATTACGCTCTTTCTTTTCTCAAAAACTTGACTAAATATATACTTGTTTATACTTATTCAGTCATAAAAGAGTTGAAATATTTCTTTTCAAAGTAAAAAAAAATATAAATTTTAATTAATATTTTAAAATATATTTTTTAATTATATTAAAATTTTTAATTAAAAATAATTTTTTAATAATTTATAAATATTTAAATTTTAATTTTAAATATCAAATTAATTTTATCTAATATAACTTTAAATTTAATCAAATTAACCTTTAGAAAAACAAAACATACCAATTTAAGACAAAGAAAATAAGAACTTTAAAAAGAAAAAATATGTTTGACCTCTAAAAGGTTTGGCCAATTACATCACAGAGTTTGTATGTACAAATTACAATAATAACAAAAAGGAGAAGTGTTACTCAAGAAAATGATTAACAATCTATATTAAAGAAAAAAATTAATGTTTAATTGGATTTTATAAAAGTATCTTAAGTGTATTTGTTTTTATCAAGAGAACATTTTTGGGGAAAAAATATTTTTTTATCATATAAAAATTAATTTTTGTTATACTTTTAAAATATTTATTTTCTCTAGAAAACTTGACAGATATTTTCCTTGCTTAATAAGTAATTTTTTTAAAAATACATATATTTAACCTCTTTGGCCTATCAATATCTACAATAAAAGAAAGAATATGTGTTATTTGAAGAAAATGTATAATAATCGATCTAAAAAAAATATAAATATTCTTGAACAGTAACTAAATTTTTTAAATGTATTTTAACCGTATTTATTTTTAAAAAAAATAATTTCTGTGTACACTCCAGTAATACTTACTTGTTCTTCAAAACATAGACCAAATATTTTACTTGTTTGGATAAAGGACATTTTTTTTTTTATAAAATAATAAATATATTTGAGCTCCCAAAAACTTAACCAACCATATAGGAATTTATTTTATCTACAATAACAGAATGGGAAGTGTTATTTAATGAAAATGAATAATAGTCTTATCTAAAACAAAAGAAAAAGAAAAGACACGTGACTTTGTTGTGGCGGGCGCCTGCGGCTGGTATGACTCCATTATAATTCAGCAAAATACTGCGCTCGTTTTACCTATATAAATAACTTCCTAGTGCTTAACGACCCTCAAATCTCCTCATTCTCTACAAACATACACACACTCTCTCTCTGTGGAAATGAGAGATCTCAAGTCCAAGTTTTTGGATGTCTACTCTGTCCTCAAATCTGAGCTACTTAATGACCCAGATTTTGAATTTACTGATGATTCTCGTCAATGGGTAGACAAGGTATTTCTTCCTCCTTTTGTCAATATGTGAATGTAGATCTCATTTGCCGCATTACATGTGTTAAGTTTCTACTAATGAATCTTGCTTTGCTTTGGGCATTTTCCTAGTGTCCTTGCTTTTTGATTTTCTTAGTTGCTCTCCTTGTACGTATCGTTCTTATCTTTTGTCTCATTTTTTATATTACACTCTGTATTTCTTCCTCCGTTTCAATTTAACTTTTTTGGCTTTGACTTGACGTGCTTTAAAAGATTTCGAATCTTGTGGTTACGGGATTCTATTAGAACTCGAAGATGAGTGAGCTTGTGGGAGATTAGTACTAGGATGGGTGACCCTGAGGCCTCATGGAAGTCTTGTGTTGTATTATTTAATAGAAGGAGCCTTGACTAACTTTTAAAGTTGGTGTCAGTTGTTAAAATAGTTATTATGTTTTGTGAGGATAGTATAGTTTTTTTTTATTTAGTTTAATATAGCCTATATATTTTGTATTGTTTTAGGGTTGAAGGTTCACATTCTACTATTAGCTTTTATTCTATGGTATCCTTCTATTCTTTCTATTTCTCTTTTCATATAATACTATTTATGTTTTTTTATTAATGTTATCATCACTGACAAGGAAATCACAGGTAAGCTGTGGAAACAACCTCTTGTAGGGCTAATCCTTGTGGTCCAACCCTTCCCTATCTCATACATAGGGGAATATTTTGTGCACCGAGGTGCCAAGATATTTTTTAATCTTGAAATCTTAAACATGTGATGTGTAACATTAAAGTTAAAGACTGTTAAAAAAAGAAAGATGCTTTTATTCAAACGAACTAAAAATGTTATTAACACAAACAAAATGAAATGAAGGAAATAGTACTTTGAATATTGGTTATCCAAATGATCTGGTATATTGTTGATTCCTAAGAATTCATTATCGTCTCTGATATTTTAAAAGATGGATCTTACAAGGGATCATCACACATGTTAGGAGGAATTTATTTATTTAATTATCTATTTTTCTTGTGGTTGAATTGATTGAAATTAGCCAAAATAAAGGTTCTGACTTTTATACCTGACATAGACTGGTTTTTTCTCCTCCAAAAAGGCATGGAGTAGAGTTAATTACTTAACTGTTGAAAAGCTTAGAGCTTTCCTTCATATCTTCCATTATATGGGTTTAAAAGTTTATGCTGGAATTAGGCGCAAAACTTTTTTTTTTTTTTTATATGTGATATAATGAACAGACAATAAGTACATAAAGACATGTCTATGCGTCAGAAAGAAATTAACTCACCATTGACTATGACAGGGCAATTTACATAGGACCATTACTAGAAATTATATTAAATTGGATCTTGTTCTAATGTTAATCAAGCTTGAAGTTAGTCCAATCATCCAATCACAAAGATGCTTGAAAACAGAAATTATAATGTCCTTGAACATATGAATCCAACATATCTTTACTCTAGAATCTGTGCACTCTTGCTTGTCGTTTATGCTTCCCTTTGGGAGTGGAGTATGCTTGCTGGGTACTCTCGTCTTTGTCTGTGTGTGTACATGAAACAAAGAGGGGGAGGAAGGGCAGGAGAGAGAGAGAGAGAGGTTTGTGTTTGTGATTTGAGCAAGGAGGGTCTCTATAACAACCTTTAGCGTGACTTCAACATGGATTATCTTCTGCTTCACCTTGTAAGGTAAACTAGTTGGTTTTTCTTTCGTATAATATAAGAATTGTCAGTTCAGTACGGTTGATGTGGTAATTTTATACCTTCTTTATAGTTCTTCGATTTGTGGATACCCCGACCCTCAGCTACTTTTCACTTTTAAATCTTTTGTCAAAATTTTTAAGAGTCTGTATTTAACTGATACTTCTTATGATTTTCTTCAGATGTTGGACTACAATGTACCTGGAGGTAGGATAAAGTTTCTAGTCCTTAACTATTCTAATATTTTGTTCTTCTTTTACAATCTTTATAGCTTGAAAATATCTTCCAGCAGCTTTATGATGGTATATTCTCTGTGCAGGGAAGCTGAATCGGGGGCTATCTGTTATTGACAGCTATAGTTTGTTGAATGATGTGAAAGAACTGACCAGTGAGGAAATCTTTCAAGCATCTGCTCTTGGCTGGTGCATTGAATGGGTATGCAAAATAAATACTCTAAAATCTGTGGCTCAAGCTGAATTCTTGAGTTACCCCAATAAATTTAGCTTTAGTTCCGTCTTTATTCCTTTCAAATGTGTGACTAGAGCAATGTATGTTGCAGCTTCAAGCGTACTTCCTTGTTCTTGATGATATAATGGACAACTCTCATACACGTCGAGGCCAACCATGCTGGTACAAATTAGAAAAGGTGTGGGCCTACTCAAAGAGATTACTGTTTTTCCTTCTTTGTGCTTTCATGTGCAATCCTACTTGTCATTTTCTTCTTACCCAGTAATTTTTGTGTTAATACTTCTTATAGGTTGGCATGATTGCTGTCAATGATGGCATACTTCTTCGCAACCACATCACGAGAATTCTGAAGAACCACTTCAGGCCAAAGCCTTATTATGTTGATCTTCTAGATTTGTTTAATGAGGTAGAATTGTTTTCACATAAAAAGGCCTTTGAATTAAACCTCACATAATGCTGAACTGTTTGGTTCTTCTCTTTTACTTTGTTGACATTTCTGACAGGTAGAGTTCCAGACTGCCTCTGGACAAATGATAGATTTGATTACAACACTTGTAGGAGAGAAAGATTTATCAAAGTACTCATTGCCTATGTAAGGGGGCTTTTTCAATACGAGTGCAGTTTTTCTGCTTGCAATATTTCTTGCATTATTTAACGTTATAATGATGTGATTACATGCAGTCATCGCCGGATTGTCCAGTATAAAACTGCTTATTATTCATTTTACCTCCCAGTGAGTAAAAATCTTCCTTTCAATTGAGTTCACAACTTATTGTTCTATTTTGAGAATGACTACATGTCTATTATGATTCTTAACAGTTGCTTCCTTGTTTCTCTCTTTCTTTCTTTCTTTTTAACCAATATCCTTGTTGATTTGAGGTTGATGTTCTCTTAAAAATATTTTAAAGTGTTGACTCTTCTTTGAATTATATTAACTATAAGCAACAGTCGGAAAGGCATAGCAAAGCCACTTATTTTGATGTCCATCTGAGTTAACTTAAGCAATGCCTTCCCATTTTGGCAAATCATAAGCTGCTAGTTTTGCGTTTGACTATTCTAGTCCTTTTTGCAAAGTTTGTCTGCTCAGAATCACAGAATGTGCCTCAAAGTTTAATTTGTATATAAGCTACATCTTTGCTCACGGTTAAGATCATCAGGTGGCATGTGCACTTCTTATGGCAGGAGAGAATCTTGACAATCATGTTGATGTCAAGAACATACTTATTGAAATGGGAATCTATTTTCAAGTTCAGGTGAGAATTATAACCACTCCCTAATAGCTTCCACTGTGTATAAAGCTCAAATTACTTTTGAAGAATCGCTTTCAATTGGAAATTGATCTTTAATGAGGAAAGAGGGACAGTCACCATGGAACAGAATGGAGACTATCTTCTTTTTCCTCAACCTGGATTATGCTTTTGAAGTTTCATGGCTGTAGTCTGAGTCTGACCTTGCATCTCCTTGGAAAATGGCAAAGAGCTAAACAAAAACAAAGAAAATGCTGCCTTAAATTGGCCTACTTTCAAATCATAAAAAATTTAGTCCTTTTTTTTTCTTTTTTTTGATAAAGTATGAGAAACATTGTAGAGACAAAAGGCCAAGAATTTTGTACATGGTCAACAGAGTAATGGATGTGGTCTTGGATACAGTGGCCTTTTGAGATCTCCATCTAATTAGTTTCAAATATACCCAAGAATCATCGACAAAACTCGGTTTCACTACGTTTGTGCTTTTATGCTTCCAATTCTTGACTAGTAGCTTTCTTGACTTTGTAGGATGATTATCTGGACTGTTTTGCTGACCCTGAGGTGCTTGGTAAGGTATGTTGTAAAGGAAGCTCATAGTACAAAGCTCCTTTAATATTAATCAGAGAGCTATTTCAACTTGAAAAAAAATAGAAATCTAATGATGACTGCTTTTGCTATCAGATTGGCACTGATATTCAGGATTTCAAGTGTTCTTGGTTAGTAGTAAAAGCTCTTGAACTCTGCAACGAGGAGCAAAAGAAGATATTATATGTAAGCTCGAAACTTGTTATCCCTCGGTTAATTCCTGTCACGATTTTGCTCTATTTGAAGATGCTAATTAGAAGAGCTTGTTTTGTAGGAGAACTATGGAAAAGATGACCCTGCTTGTATTGCTAAAATAAAGACACTCTATAATGATCTCAAACTTGAGGTATTCCACTTTCCCCTTCCCCCTCCCCCCTACCGTTATAGTTTGGTTTGTCTCTCCTCTTACTTCCTGAGATAAATCAAAAGTTTTATGCAATCATTTATTCTTCTCTTAGCAAGTGTTCGGTTTCACTTGATGCCGAGGATCCGAAATATAGTTCTTCAGCTTTTAATTTATTTTCTTTTGAATTTTGTAGGAAGTATTTCTGGAATATGAGAAGAAATCCTATGAAAAGCTGACCAGTTCCATTGCAGCTCATCCAAGCAAATCAGTGCAAGCAGTGTTATTATCATTCTTGGGAAAGATATATAAGAGGCAGAAGTAGGAAACAAAATAATAGTGAATTTCATTCTCCCATTGGGAAGATGATGTCTGTATTTCATGCAGTTTTCTGATTTCTTTGTCTTCTACTTCTTTAATTTTGATATACTGATAATGGATTGTTATTTTTCAAGCAATGGAAACTCTCCTCCTTTTTCACCTTTAGTAAACAGTATACATATGGCGGAAAAAGTCCAAGGAAATCTCTGTATTCTGCCTTGTCATTTCGCTTGATTGCCTTTGACATCATTGCTTAGAGGTACTATGACTAGGATGTTGGTTTGGTTTTTATCAAAACCAAAACCAAATTCATAATATCGGTTTGGTTTTGTAGCTTTATCAGTTCTTTTTCATAATTCGTGTCACATAAAATATAAAGTCAATCTCTCTTCACTAGATTTGAGGTTAATATTTTGAAAAATCAATTCATATTAGTAAATTCCAGTAAATTGACGAACATATGATATATTATGTTCACTTGTATGAATCCATCACTAGTCAAGGGACCGGGTCCTTGACTAAGTACGACTACTCACATTGAAAGAGCAAAGAACAATAACAATAGAAAATAAGCAACACGTGATGTTTCGTGGAAACCTTCTTACTCAAGAAATTAAAATCATGACCTACATCGTAAGATTTCTCAAACAACTTCACTAATCAAAGAGCAACAACTAATTACAAATTTTTGCAATCATAGGATTAAACTCTTAATCTCTTCTCCCTTGTGACAACTCTACTACAAGACACAAACATCAACTATCTCTGGCTGACACAACTGTGTACAAAGAAATAAAGATAAAATAAATCACCTACACAATGTTTCTCTAAAGACGAGTAGGTTTACAATGAAGAGCAACATACAAAAGTCTCAATGAAAAGAACCTAAACATCTCTAGTTAGAAGCAACTGGTCCCTTATTGAAGAAGCTCTTGCTCTGGAAACTAGTAACGACTTTTGCTAAGGCAAATAGGAACCTTTTAGGATGTGCAAAAACAGGGTTTTCTTTGTATCAATTCCCTTTATATGTGAACAGAAAAACCTTAATTAGTTTCTATTTTATGAGGAGAAAAGGACCACTGTAGCACTGCAGTAGTGATATCATAGTTGTAATGACCCTCATGGTCATTTATGATAAATACATGACGTTTTATATTTTAGAGCATTTTGGTAGTTTCCCCAAGTCATTTATGACTTGCTGGAACCGACAGTTCGGATCCGTGGCGACTCAGTTGAGAAATATCTCAAATTCCCTATTTTAGAGCCTAAAACTAAGTACTCATTGACCAAAGTCAACT
>JBDJHY010275898.1:0-10280 GCA_039654485.1 Withania somnifera
ACGGACTACGGGGTTTGGTTCTCCTACTGGTGGTATAGTAGGTGCCATCATGATCCGAGAAATCGGGTCGTGACAGTTCATTAGGCCCATTTTTCACCTTAGGGATCCCCCGTCTTATTCATATGAAATAAGGATGGTTCTTTCTGTATATGTATAAATTACTGAAAGATAAATAATTTCACCATCTAAAGGATCAAATTCCTAGAATTAATAATCTTTTTGATCAACTTCAGTGTGTCAATTTCTTTTCCAAGATATATCTTAGGTCCTGCTATAATCAACTCATGGTTAGGGAATGTAATATCCATAATATTGCCTTTCAAACTAATTATGGTCACTATGAATTTATAGTCATGTATTTTGTTGACCATTGCCCAGACCACTTTAATGTATCTTAAGAACAAAGTATGCAAAACTTATCTTGATTCCTTCATCATTGTGTTCATTGATGACATCCTAGTTTATTCCAAGAGTGAGGAGGATCATGCTGATCATTTAAGGATTGTTCTACAAACCCTTCTAACCGTTAGTTATATGCTAGTTTACCAAGTGTGAATTCTTGATAAAATGTGTAACTTCCCTAGGCTATGTTGTTTTTGGATATGGTATCCTGGTTGACTCTCAAAAGATTAATGCTGTGAAGAATTATCCTGGATCCACTTCTCTGATTAAAATTAAAAGTTTCTTGGTATTAGTTGGGTACTACCAGAGAATGGTGCATGGGTTTTCCACCTTAGTAGCTCCTCTTACTATGCTGACTCCGAAGAAAGTTAACTTTTAATAGTTTAAATCTTATAAGAAAAGCTATCGTGACTTAAAATATAGGTTGATTTTCTCTCTAGTGTTGACTCTGCTTGATGGTACTGAAGGGTTTGTAGTTTATTCTGATTTTTCTCGGGTTGGTCTTTGTTGTTTCCTTATGCAGAATGGGAAATTCATAGATTATTATTCCAGACATCTCAAGGCCCATGAGAAGAATTACCATATTTATGAACTCAAGTTGTCAACGGTAGTGACTGCTCTTAAGTTATGGACACACTACTTGTAAGGTGTCCATGTGGATTTTTTCACTGACCGTAAGAGCCTCAATGTGTATTTGACCAGAAGGGTCTAACTCTTTGTCAAAGGATGGTTGGAGTTACTTAAAGATTATGATATGCGTGTGATCTACCAACATGGTAAGGAGAATGCAGTGGATGATGCCCTCAGTAGAGTTTCTATGGGTAGTTTGTCGTATCTTGAGGAAAGAAAAAGCTTTGCACATGCCTTCATACTTAGTGTCAAAATGGTTGAAGCTGATGATGGTAGTATGTTGGTTTTGAATGCATCCAAGTCTTCTTTAGTAGTTAAAGTGAAAGAAAAATAGGATAAAGATCTAGTGTTGCATAAGTTGAAGGATGGGCTTGGTAGGCATAATGGGGAAGTTTTCTCCAAAGCGGGAGATGACGTGTTAAGATCTGAAGGTCGATTATGTGTTCCCGATGTTAATGGGTTGAAGGATAGGATCATGTATGAGGACCACAGTTCTAAATATTCCATTCATCCTGGTTCTACTAAGATGTACAGATATTTAAGGGAATTTTACTGGTGGGAAGGAATGAAAAGGACATACCCTAGTATGTGGCTGCATGTTCGAATTCACAATAGGAGAAGGATGAACATTAGAAGCCAGCTGGTGAGATGTAGAGGTTTGATATTCCCACTTGGAAGTGGTAGGTTATTAATATGGATTTTGTTACTGGGTTTCCACATACCAAGAAGCAGAAAGATTCTATTTTGGCTGATTTTGGATAAATTAACCAAGTTATCTCATTTTCTACCTGTTCATACTAAGTTTACAACACAGGAGTGTGGTAGATTATACCTTCAGTATATTGTTCACCTGCATGGTGTGCTCTTGAATATCATTTTATATAGATGTATTGGGTTTACTTCATATTTCTGGAGGTCTTTCTATAAATGTTTTGGTTTCTAGGTTCATGTCGGTGTTGGTTTCTATTTGTAGACAAAATAGTTAGGTTGACGGACCATATAGAACATGGATGATATTCTAAGAGCTTGCATACTTAATTTCAAGGGTAGTTGGGATGACTACCTACCTTTGGTTGAATTTTCGTATAATAATAGTTATCACTCCAACATCCAAATGTCTCCAATTGAGGCCTTATATAAAAGGAGATGTAGATCTCCCATTGGCTAGTTTGATATTGGTGATGTACCTATAATTTGTCCAGACTCTGTATTTAGAACTACTAAAAACTTTCAACTAATTCAGGATATGTTGAAAGAAATTTATATGCTAATGTCAGAAGGAGAGAATTGGAGTTTGAGTTAGGTTATTGGGTTTTATTAGAAGTGTCACCTATAAAAGGTGTGATGTGGTTTGTGAAGAAAAGGGAGATTAGTCCTCGTTTGTCATCCCTTACTAGATTATGAGAAGAGTAGGCCATGTGGCCTATGAGTTGGACCTACCATGTGTCTCTTCTAAGGAAATGATTAAGTGATCCTTCATTGGTTTTTCCTATTGAAAGCATAGTTATTAAGTATAATCTCAATTATGAGGAAGTGCTAGTTCATAGTCTAGATAGGTAATTTCACAGGCTTTAGAAAGTGAAAGTGGCTACAATTAAGGTTTTGTGGAGAAATCAAGCAATTGGGGGGTGGTACTTGGGAGGCAGAGGCTGATACAATGAATAAATACCCTTATCTTTTTCCTTCCAGTTCAGGACAAGCATAAGGTAACCAACTTTGAAAATTTTAGTTTTTCCTCAAATTTCATGTCATGAATTAGTGCTAATACCTTCCATTCATGTTTTCATGTCATTCTAAGTCAAATCATGTCTCATTCTAACTAATAACTCAAATTCATACTTAGTTTCAGCTTAGTTCTCATGTTTTCCAAAAATCACTACCCAACCTAGCTATCTCAGCTTTAATCGTAACTAAATTCATCATTCAAGGACAGATGATCTTAAGGGAGAGATATTTTAAGATCTTGAAAACCACCCTAAAATATTTCTAAGGCTAAACAAAAGAAGATGGGAAAATTTCATGAGGCTCTACAACTGTTGACCTTCCACGGGCGGGTCCCTGGACCATTTTCCAATTCCACTACCCACAGAATCGATCATAGAAAGATTCCATTGGTTGGTTCTATGTGCCAGTTTTCACGGACCTTTTGACGGTATGTAGTTCCCCTTCACAAACTATAGAAGGTCCCGTGGATTGGTTCTAGTGTGTCCGCAAAATTTCCCAAGTATGAAACCTTTCCACAGTCTGTGAATTGGTTCAACGGATGGTGATACGGACCATGGAAGTCCTTCAGTGAATAACCAAAAAGGAGGCTAGGGGAGATGGGTCGTAGATCGGTTTCTAAGGACCGTAGGTCCCTCTGTTGAACCGACCTAGAGATATTTTAATACCATTTTTACAATGTTATTTCGGATATTTAATGCCTTTTAAATCCCAATATCAGGTTGTTTTACCCCTAGTATAGATACCCAAAACTCTCTATTTCTTTATTCAGTTTACACTTAGAATAATATTAGACATAGAAAAGAAATTAAAAAAACATGGAAGCACATACAATTTCAACCTAGGTTCCAAATTCTCCATCCATTATAAAGGTTCTTCTAGGTGATATTGTTACACCCGGGGTTCACCCCCTAGGCATAAAAGGCTCCTTAGCGACTAAGTTGCCCTTGTAGCCTCAGAAGAACCACTTGGATCAAGCACATCTCTACTCACATCACTTAGCAGAAGAAATATCAATAAATATCAGAAGTGTACTGGTCACCTCACAATAATCAATAAATATTCTCAAAATGAATAGATAAACTCAAGTCTCAAAACCATACATCTTAGTCTGAAAGCCTCTACTAGCTAAATAATGGATTGTTAGTAGAAGATTTTACTAGCTGATCTCTAATAAATGAAATAATAAATAAAGATACATTCCAAGCTCTAGATAAACAAATATATAAAATAACTCCATAGCTTTCCCTCAGATGCTATGAGGACTCACCAATCTAGTAATAGTTTAGGAATGCAAGTAATGTCAATATCGAATGTCTGGATGATTGGCAATATATGCATGGATTTACACATGCATCAAGAGTAGAACTAGCCCACAAAACACGAGTACGTGAGTAGGCATAAAACAAACTATACAATATAATGATAAGTATTATGCAATCCATGATAGTAAATTTTAACTTCACTTTAACTCAAATAATAAATATATCCGTTTGTAATGAAAATAGTTTTAAAACTCATATCTCAAGTAAACTCTGGTAAAATAGCTTAACTCATCAGTTTGTAACAAAAGATAAAGATTTAGTTAAAAACAAGCTTTCACTTTCTTCCTTTCAAAACTGTCCATTTTTTTGGGAGTTTCTATAACCGACGTACCTCAAGGCATAAAACAATGAAATCCATATATCAACCTGCATGTAAGGGCTCTTATACCCCACCGTAGGATGAGAAACTCTTTCTAATTGATCTAACTAGACACTCTAAGTACAAGTGAGCGGTACCAAAATAATACCCTAAGCTGGAAACTCAAGTTATGGATGTTGGGAACCTCATGACCACCCTCGTTGATAATACTCCTTCCATAAAAATACATCAATACTCAATGCTCTTAACTTAGTGGAACACTCTTAATGGAACCAACTAGCCCAAAACATACTTTTAAACCCCAACTAGGTAACACTCTTTAATAAGTATATCAATTTGAACTTCAAAGTCCATTTAATCTCAGCTTATAATTAATGATAAATTCATCACCAAAACCCTCTTAAGCTTAATTAGCCAAAAATATTCAATCTAGATATGCTTCATGTTCATATTAAAAACTTTGTAAAAAGTCAAGTAATAATGACACTTCAATGCTCAAATAAACTTTTACGAGTAAACCTTGAAAACAATCATCAATTCATACCTTGAAACTCCTTTGTTTCTTTTATTTTAATTATAAAACATGCTAACTCATGAGGACTTTCATAATTAAATAATTGTAACACCTTGAAACTTGTACTAGAGGTTGTGTAGGCTGAACAAAGTGTGTTTGTAAGATTTTACCAAAGTTAAAGAGCTTATGGACCTTAAAGATCTTATATGGTTCGCAAAGGGACCTACAAGTCATACAGAAACTTGGGTTTTTCTTAGAAATTTCGCCTAGTTTCAACAGTTGACCTTGATAAATCGTAAAACCCTTTCACGGTCCATCATAACACTCGTTGTCCTAGCCCCTTCTTTTCCAAAACTTTGCCAAGTATTAGAAGGCCTTACGGGTCCTCCTATGAACCGTATGAAGAGTTGACGAGTCATGGTAGTCTACAATAGTGCTAAAATAGTAGCTAAATTATTTGGATTCAGTTGATGGGATAGTTGACTGACTGTCAACCCAACCGTTAAAACTTGGACAGATCTGTTTAAGTTCGGTTTTCACAGGACCTTTTAGACTTTTCCTGTTTACTAAAACTTTGATCAAATGTCATTTTCCCTTATTTTTGGAGTGATATAAATACCAAAACCATTTTCCTTTATTCATTATTAGAAATTAAACTAAGTACAAATTCTTCCAAGGTTTTTCTCTTAAGAACTAAGCCTAGGGTTTTCATCAAAGAATCATTGTTCAACCTTTCTCCTTAAGATTTCTCTGTAGATTTTCTCTAATTTAAGTATGCAAGACGTTAGCAAGGTTTCCTTCCAAATCTTTTGCCCAACTACCAGTATTTTAATTCATAGTCATGATTTAGAGAATTTAGGGTGAATCCCATAAATTGTGTTCATGTATTTCAATCATGTATTTTTTATACTTTTGATCGTAATCATGCTTATATATATTTTTATGTTAGAATTTCATAAGTTGTCATAAAAGACAAATCTTGATTCAGTTTATGAGTTCAAGTCTATAATGACCCTCATGGTCATTTATGATAAATATGTGATGTACTGCATTCTAGAGCATTTTGGTAGTTTTCCCAAGTTATTTATGACTTACTGAGACCGACAGTTCAGATCCCAGGAACTCAGTGGAGAAATATCTCAAATTGTCTCTTTTAGAGCCTAAAACTAAGTACTCATTGACCAAAGTCAACTTTCCTTCAAGACAACCTCGAAATTAAATTTCAACAGTTCCGTTAGCTCCAGAATGCCAAACAAAGTCATGATTGACCTTAAGATTGTGTTTTGGAGTTTTCGTTTGCAAGTTACGCTATTTTGTGGATTCTAGTCAAGTTTAAAGCCTAAAGTGGAGCTGGGGTGGTATTTGGTGTTTGGAGTGTCGGATTGAAATTCTGACACTTTCATCAGCTCCAAAATGGTGAATTTAGGCTAGTTGGACCCTTGGTACGCTTCCAAGGTGTTCATCTGGATTTGAGTTGGTTTGTGAAAAGTTGGAAATTTCCAAGTCTTAGTTTAAGTTATGAAGTGGGGTCCTTATTGCTAAAATGACCTTCGATGTCAATTTCGTCAATTTTGTTGAGTCCAAAATATGTTTTCCACTAAAAAAATCATATAAGGTTTGTCAAATTTGAACTTCGTTTCAATACGGAACCCCCAGTTGGAATATCTGCAGTAAAAACCTGCAACTGATCTGGGCCTCAGCTAGCCTAGCTCGACTGACTCACTCAGCTCGGGGGTTGAGCTCAGTTCATCATGAGCTCACCCTAATATGAGCTCAACTCGGCAGGAGAGCTCGTTAGCTCATCTCTCCTCACTTCTCCCAACCTCTCCTCACCTCTCTTCACCTCTCCTCACTTCTCCTCACTTTTTTTCAACCCAACTCGGCCTGAGAGCTCATCAACTCTCCTCGTCAGCTCACCTAATCAGCTTACCTTGTTAGCTCAGGTCGGCAGGCTCACTTAGGTCGGGGTTGACCTGGCCTCCTACTTCCAGACTTAGTTCTTTTTTTCAGAAATTTTAGAAGGGGGTCCAGGAACCTTCTTGGGCCCTGGCCCATCTAATAGGATGGTAGTATATAGGGTGCAGAACGCCCCCAACTCCTTATTTCAGCAACAATACTTACTCCCAAGCAGTTTTAGAGTGGAAACTTCCTCCCAAATAGAATTTCAAGGATGATAAAAGATTCGGAATCATTGTTCTTTGATTCTTCCACGTTTTTGGGTAAGTCTTCTTCCCTTTCTACCCTTGAATTTCTTAGTTTCCACCATTAATGGTCCAAGACCTGGAAGTGATAAAATCATGTCTACATATATATATATTTTCATTAAATTCTTCATTAGTTGTGTATACATTGTTCCTAGTATCAATTATACGCTGACATTCCAGCGGTAAATTCGCAAAAAGTGAATCTTTGACCCCATTAGGAGCGATTCTTTCCGGGCTGTTTTGAAGCCCTTCCCAAAATTGAATTGTGCTCAAATTTGGAGCATGGGTTCATAGTAATGTTGGGAACCCCTTCGTGAAATTTATTTTTAATTTCAGCAAGCAGGCCCTATAGGCCCATTTTAGGTTCGTTTAAGTCCCAATTTTTGGTCTAGTTCAAAATTTAATATAAATTACACCGCTAGACTCATATTAACATATAAAATTCATTGATACAAGTTTCATATCATTCGAACATCATTCGATATCAGTTAGAGTACAATTCGTGATGTAGTAAAGCTTTGTCATCGGACGACAGGTAGGCTCCATGGGGCTATCTCTGGGTTTATAGCTTTGATAATTGTACTAAATAGCATCCTTGGGTTGGGTAGCTAGGTCGTATAGCACCCTAGTACCATTCTTTCATCCGTTCTATGTTAATAGTGATATGTGAGCACCCGATTGATATGGGGCCGAGTATGGCTAGTGGATATTATGGATATAATATGATATACAGGCTAGTAAGCCTTGATTTGTCGAGCTGTGCTTGACGGTATGATTGATATGAGGCATTACATACCGACGGGATAACACCATTACGGGGCACTATGTGCCGATTATGATTTATTGTGGTTTTGAAAGTGGGATGTGAGGTTCTATGACGATCATATGTTTGTTACTTTTCTACACTTGTTTTCTTCAGTGTACTCATAGGTCGGATGGGAGGCATGTTGGTGTGCAACTACTAGAACCATTCCACATAACCGGAGATGAACCTGGTACTGCTAAGGTGATGGTCTTGGCATAACAATCCAAAGCTGTGCGATAAGGAGACAACTAATCCATACCTAGAATAATATCAAAGTCCACCATAGCTAACAACATCAAGTCTGCTATATTCTAATCTGCCAAAATAAATCAAACATGATCGGATCACCCGATCCACTACTAAAGAATCTGCTACCGAGGTAGCAACACGCATATATATTAACATCACATCACTAGGCAATCCCAGCCTAGGTACAAAATAAGATGACACATATGAACAAGTAGGCCCAGGGTCAAATAATGATGACGCATGTATAAAACACATAGATATAAAACCTGTAATCACAGCATCCAAGGCCATAGCCTCAAGTCGAGCAGGAATAGCAGATAACTAGAAATCACTGCCATAATGACCACCACTGCCCCTACCTCACTGGCCACCACCCCTATAACCACCATGTGCCCTACCTCTAACCGGCAGAGGCATTGATCTCAATAGTTGTGCAGACTGAGGAGCAGGCTGAATACTACCCTTCTATGGACAAGCTCTAGTATAATGGCCCACAAGGCCACACTCATAACAAGGATTGGATGGCCCACTCTGTCAGGCTCCTCTACCAGAACCCATCTGGCCACTCTGATGCGGCGAACTAGCCCCTTGTGAATACTGTGCAAGAGATTGAGATGAAACCTGTAATGATGCCTAAACTAGCCTACTATACTGGCCTTGTGACTGATGGAACTGACTGCATCCCCCAAAATAGGACCCACTATAACCTCCTTACTATCGTTGCGTTGTTATTATGCTAACGCGACTCACGATTGAGGGATTCATCGATGGGCATGATCCACAACTTCTTAGACGACCATCATAAACCAACAATGCTACTTCCTCATGGCGCCTATCTCTCAAACCATAAAGAAACTGGTGGACTCTCTTCGCCTCTGTAATCATAAACTAAACCCCATAGAATAAAAGCTAGTAAAATTTAGTGTAATGACCCTCAAGGTCATTTATAATAAATATATGACTTTTTACATTCTAGAGAATTTTAGTAGGTTCCCCAAGTCATTTACAACTTGTTGGGACCGATAGTTCGAATATCTAGCGACTCAATCGAGAAATATCTCAAATTCCCTATTTTAGAGCTAAAATTAAGTACTCGTTGACCAAAGTCAACTTTTCTTCAAGACTATCTCAGAATTTAATTTTGATAGTTTTTTTAGCTTTGAAATACCAAACAAAGTCAATATTGACCTTAAGTTTGTGTTTTGGAGGTTTCATTTGCAAGTTATGCGAAATTGTGGATTTTAGATAAGGTTATGGCCTAAAGTGGACCTTGAGTGGTAAGTCAATATTCGGAGTGTTGAATTGGAATTCTGACGCTTCTAGTAGCTCTAGAATGATGATTTTTGGCGAGGAGAGGTGTTGGTATAATTTTTGGGCTTCTCATTGCATTTTCGAGGTGTTGGTGGAGAAATGCACTTTTTTCTCCATTTGGTTTGAGGGTTCATTTTGAGTAAAAGACCTCGGATTTTAGTTTCATCAGTTTCGTTGAGTCCGAAATGTCTCTTCCATGTTGTGTGCATATTTTCTTTGCCAAATTTGGACTCCGTTTGATCCCCGAACCCCCTAGTGCAAAATTTGGATATTTCAGTTGAAATTTGCAACTAGTGCAGATTTGCTTCTGCTTGATCGCGGCCCCTGAGGTGCGATCGTGATGAGAAAAATTTTCCCCTTCTACGTGATCGCGGTCCCTGGGCACGATCGCGATGCCCAAAAATAATTCCTTCAGCTCGATCGCAGTGAAGCGTGACTGGCAACATAAAGTCCTGCAGCTACCCTATTTCATATTTTTTCAACCAAAAATATACTTCCTTCAGTTTTAGGGTGAGAAATACTTTTCCAAACACCATTCCAAGACCCAAGAAATTCATTTCAACGTTCTTCATCGATTTCCACACAAATTTGGGTAAGTTTTCTTCTCTTTTTCTTCCTTATTTTCTCAATTTCCTCCATTAATGGCCTAAAGCATGAAATTGATGAAATCATCCCATAACTCGATTATTTTTGTATAATTCTTCGTCAATTGGATATACATTTCTCCTAAGATCATTAATTCATCAAAATTCCAATGTTATAATCGTAAAGATTGAACCTTAGGTCAATTTTGTCTGGG
>JBDJHY010275909.1:0-10280 GCA_039654485.1 Withania somnifera
AGAGATTTATTCCTATTATGCATGAGCTGGTGGGATAACCACCAGTATTTCTAGGGAAGGTAGGCCAAACACCAATGATTTAGGTTCCAGGGGGCCAGCCGCCCATAGTTCAGGGTCAGGTGGTGCAGACACCTATTGAACATATGATGCATGAGCTTCGAATTCCAGGTGTTGGAGATGCAGGTACAATCGCTGCTGAGATGTCTGATGTTCAGAAGCAGAGATATGAGAGCTTCTGCAAGATGAACCTACAACAATTTTAGGGTGGGCAAGGTGAGGACCCATTTGAGTTTCTCATTACTTGTCATGAGTTGCTCCATAATGTAGGGACGGTATAGTCACCTGGGGTAGAATACATAGTTTTATAGCTTTAAGTGCTAGCCCAATAGTGGTGGAATTCTTATTTTGATTCTAGACCAGCTAGATCTCCTCTTATGATTTGGGAGACATTTTCCCGAGCATTTATGGATAGGTATGTTTCCCGTAGTGTGAAGGATGGGTTTCACGGGTTGTTTGACGAGATGAGATAGTAGATCATGACCATTAATGAGTATGTATCACACTTCTATGAGTTAGCCAGACATGCTTTGTCTAGCTTACTTGATGAGCAGGAGAATATAGCTAGGGTTATGAGAGGGTTGATCTTGTGTCTTTAGAATTTTGTATTCACATCTGTCAGGGGCTACTTTTCATAGTGGGATTGAGGCAGCAAGAGAGTTTGAATAGCTTCGTAGAGGTCAGACTAGTGATAGCAGGAGCAAGAGGCCTCATTCTTATGGTCAATTTTCTGGTACCTCATCTGAAGGAAGGGGTTCCTTTTAGCACAATGGTAATTTTCACTTTGACTACCATTCTAGGCATCTATGAAGACCTCGGGTGCTATCCAGTCAGTTCAGAGTGCTTTTAGTCAAGTATTGAATGGTTCTAAGTCTTACCAGATGGGTTCAGGCTTAGGTATTCATTCGGGTTTTCAGATCTCATCATATCACTATCTCTGGGATCTTGTTTTATTTGTGGTGAGCTTGTTTATAGGAAGAGTTTCTATCCCTAACGCATACATATTAAGTCTCAGTAGTCTTCTCTGGACTTGCATGCTCTGTCTAGCGCATCAATACCTATTGGTAGAGGTAGATGAGGTGGACAATCAAGGAGAGGTTCACAAAGATATAGGGGTGTACATTAGACAAGTAGAGGTCAGGTTCGTACTCCCATTCAGCCTAAAGGTGAGCTTACATAGTTCTATGCTTTTCCCAAGAAACCTAAGGCTGAGGTTTTCGATGTTGTAATTACAAGTATCATCCCAGTTTTCTCTTGGCCTGCATCAGTGTTGTTTGATCTAAAATCTACACAGTCCTATATATCTACATATTTTTCTACTAGTTTTGATATATTATCTGAATCATTACCCACACCTCTATATGTGTCTACTCCCATGGTGAGTCCTTAGTGGTAAAACGGGTGTACCAATCCTGCCTTGTTTCCTTGTCAGAGTATGAGACTTGGTTAGAGATGTTCTTGCTTGACATGGTAGATTTTGATGTCATTTTGGGTATGGATTGGCTTGCTCATTATCACATTATTCGAGATTTCCTTGCCAAGACTGTTATATTGTGCATGCCTAGTATTCCAAGGGTTGAGTTAAAGGGTGCGTATGGGTTGTGCACTCATAGAGTTATATCTTTTATTCAGGATCGGAGATTGATTTGGAAGGGGTGTATGTCCTATTTGGCCTTTGTACAAGATTCTACTGTTGATCCCCTTTCCTTAGAGTCAGTTTCTTTGGTTAGGGAGTTTGTTGATGTGTTTCCGAAAGACCTTCCTGGTGTCTTAGGGATATTGATTTTTGTATTTATTTGGAGCCAAGCACCATGCCCATTTCTATTCCTCCTTACCATATGGATCCTGTTGAGTTAAAGAAGTTGAAGGAATAGTTATAGGACTTTCTTAGAAAGGCTTTATCTGTACTAGTGTATCACCTTAGGGTGACCCCGTCTTGTTTGTGAAGAATAAGGATGGTTCTATACGTATGTGTATTGACTATAGATATTTGAGCAGAGTGACTATGAAGAACAAGTATCTCTTGCCTCGAATTGATCATTTGTTTGACCAGCTACAGAGAGCTTCCATTTTCTCTAAGATTAGTTGAGGTCTCGGTACTATCAGTTGCGGATTAGACCTTTAGATATTCTAAAGATGGCCTTCATACCAAATATGGGAATTATGAGTTTCCAGTGATGTATTTTGGGCTTACTAATGCCCCCAACGATGTTCATGGAGTTGATGAATGATGTATTTCGGTTGTATTTGGATTTTTTTGTGATTGTGTTCATTGATGATACCTTGGTTTAATACAATATTGAGGTAGATCATATTCAACACTTAAGGATAGTACTTTAGGTATTGTAAGAGGAGCGTTTATATACTAAATTCTCAAAGTGCGAGTTTTGGCTGAGTTCGGTGGCTTTCTAGGACACGTGGTGTCCAAAGAGGGTATGCAACAATGTGTGATTGGGTTAGGGCTACCCCACCAATTGACATTCAGATCTTTATTGGCTTGGTTGGGTACTATAAGAGGCTTTGTACATGGTTTTCTTATATTACCACTCCATTGACTAGACTGACTCAAAAGAATGCGCCTTTTTAGTGGTTTGATTAATGCAAGAAGATATTTCAAAAGCTCAAATCATTGTTGACATCAGCTCCTATTCTCACTTTTCCTGTGGAGGGAAAATGCTTCACCATATATAATGATACTTCTAGGGTTGGATTGGGTGGAGTGTACGGTAGTGGCCTATGCTTTGAGGCAGTTGAAGGTACACAAGAAGAACTTCCCTACTCATGATTTATAGTTATCTATGGTGGTATTTGTATTGATTTTGTGGAGACATTAATTATATGGAGTGCATTGTGAGGTATTCACTATCTATAGGAGCCTTTAGTACATTTTCAGTCATAAGGATCTTATATTGAAGACCTATAACCCACCTTTGGTACATCTCTAATAAAGTTGGTAAGGTGAAGTGTCAATTTAGGAGAACTATAGTCTTCTCCAGTTGGTAACTCACTGTAACACCCTTCAATTTAATCCAAGATGTGAAGTGTTTCATGTTTGTGATTACGTACGAGTCCTACAAACTCTCACTTATTCCGCTATGATAAAATTATTCCAAAATATTGGAAGTAGTGTTTTACATTATCCGAGGTCATAAGGAACTCCTAGCGCAAAGTTATGTACAATGTATTTCTACCGTTATAGTTTTCGCATCGTTTTATGCATGGGTAAACTTCAATCATATCTCCTAATATAAAAGGAGTTATGTAACCCATAAAATATCCACAAAATTTTATTTTTAGTTTAGTTTCAAAACCAAGAAACCTGTCTTTTCGAGTTTGTATCAAGAAATTATGGCTATTTTAACAAAGCAACCCATTGGCAAGCATGAAATGTTTAAAGAGGAGTGTGTAGAGAAAATGGAACAATGCTAAATATGGCACCCACCATGTCATGCTATAGAATTTTCCGCGATGGCAACCTTCACATGGCTGGCGCACGGTTAAGTGTTATTTTTTATAATTCTTTCCCCGTTATTTCAAGCATAGTTTTGACATTTTTCACCTCTTAAATCATTAATCCTATGTTGTTTTGGGCTCCAAAATACATGTTATTTAAGCCCCAAATACCTGTTTCAAGTCATTTTACACTTAATCAAATCAAGGAAAAGTTTTCTCTCAAGAACAAGGCTAGGGTTCTTTCAAAGGTTCATCTTGTAGGAGAAAATTCATCAACTTTCATCCATCAAAGTAAGAAAAGTTTTGAAGCATGATATCATTAATGATTTTAAGGTTTACTCTGAAACTTGAATTAAGCATTGAAGTATTATAATTAATTGACTTTTTACATGATTTTAAGTATGAACATTAAGTGTATACAAATTAACTATTTTTGGTAAATTGATCATAACGAAAGAGAAGCTTTGAAAGAATTGATTACGAATGAATTAAAGTTTATTTGAAACTTTATATGAGAATTGAAGTGTCATAATTATTAATTTATGAGTTAGTATGCTTTTGAAAGTTAAAGTGATGGCATGAATGAAGTCTAGAAGAGTGAAATTAATATTGTTTTTTTAGTTTGTGTTAAAACTTGAGAGGATTATCGAAAGGGTCAAAATTGATGATTTTTACATGATTTTAAATCCATTTATGAAGCATGTTTAAATTGAAAAGCTTAGGCTTATTGAGACTAGTTAAAGAGAAGTAATGAAGCATGTTTGATTAAGAAGTTTTGGCTAATTAGGCCTAGTTGAAAGAAAGTCTTAATATTTATGCTTAAATTGGTGAAATAAACAACAAAAGGATGATGAAAAGTCATAATTAAGCAAGTTTACCCGATTAGAGGTAATTAATAGATGTGATAGCTTGATCAGTGATTTTCCAGGAAGGGGAACTCCACTAGTCATGGGACAGATGAAAGTGAATAGAAATAATAATAATATTTTTATGGGAGGAGTATTAGGACCAAGGGTGGGAAAATGAAGTTCCCAATACCCGAACCTGTATAGCCTAACATAAGGATGATATTTATATTAATTTTGGCCCAATAAGTGTGCCTGTGATCGTCTATTCAAATCCACTAGAGTATTTGTAGTGTTCATACCCTTTGGAAAAGTATGAGGGATTTTATACAAGGGAATATATATAGTCCTCATTCTTTATGCCTGAGGCATATTGGTTATAGAAACTCCACAGCGTTGTAAAATTGACAGTCTTGCAGCATAATAAACTTGATAGTCTGCAGAGTAGTAAAATTGATAGTCTTGTAGTGTAGTAAATTGAAGTTTGAAAAGAAGTATAAGTGACGGTTTTGAAAGAAGGAGGAAGAAAGGATGTTTTTAACTGAGTCTATCTTTTGCTAAAAAATAATAAAATTGAGTTATTTAAATGAGTTTACTTGTATTCTGGATATTTTAAAGCTTTTTAATTATTTTCATTATAAATTGTATAGCCTAATGGAGTCAGATTTTTAAACTTGCATCTTTTTGAATTAATATCTGAGAGTCAGAATTAAATCCTGATTTAAAGATGATAAGTTTGAAGAAATTAATGAGGTTAAAGGCCAAACATTTAAACTAATATTAATTAAAGATGCATACTTATTGCTTTATTGAAGCTGAATACAGAAGTTGAGCATAATATAACTTTTCATGCATTGTATATCCATGAGTTATTTATTGTCATATCCTATTTCACTTGTCCACATACTCAGTACATTAATGTGTTGATCCCATACTTTTTATATTACTATAAGCCCCCCAACAAATCCTTCTAGTTCAAGATTCTCGTGGTTGATTTGCACTCATAGAGATAAGAAGATTGGTGAGTCCTTATTGTTTTGAGGAAAACCTGAAAGAGTTATTTCATTCTTTTATTTTGAATAAAGCCATCATAATAGAGATGTTCTTTATTTTATTGTTGTGAGGCTAGCTAGAGATATTGTCCGAGTAGTCAGATATCTAGTAAATAGTGGCTTTCATACATATATTAAGTTAGAGTTGAATATTGAGTTTTCACTTATTGATTTACTTATCTATTAATTGAAGTGCGGTCAACTACTTCTTATTCATTTGTTATTGCTTCCCTTGAGTGATGTGAGTAGAGATATGCATGGTCCAATTGATTCATCTGAGGCTGTTAGGGTAACTTAGTGGTTGAGGATGTTGGTTATGCTTAGGGGTTGACTTTGGGGCATGAAAAGCTTGGTATTAGAGTACTAGATTGAAGTGTTCTAGGATTCCTAAAAGTCATCATTAGGTAAAGTTTCATTTATGGTGTGAAGCCAGGCACACTTATAACTAAGAGGCTATTGAGAATTTTTGAAAGTTTCCCATATTTAAATTCTTATTCATGTTGTAGTGTCTAACTCCAAGAAATATCTTCTGACTCGTTATTTATGCATTTTAGATCATGTTATCTAGAAGAGCACAGTTTGCAGAGTAGCCAGCTCGATAATTTAGTGGTGAATGTGTGTCGAAGAGAGTATATGTAGTTGTAGAGAGTCTAGTTTTATGGTTGGTACTAGAGGGGTACTAGAGATAGCACGTTATGGTAGAATGATCCTGCAACTAGAATGGTAAAGATAGAATAGTAGGAGTTGGAGTGGGGCATTATTGTCAGGTAAGGTAAATAGTCAGATGTTAAGTGATTATCTGGGAGTTGTGGGATGATTTATCCTTATGTGTTGATTAAGGAGTAATAAGTTAGTGTTGGTTACATAATAGTATGAGGAGGAAGAGAGCTTGAAGATAATGGGGACTTAGATTGTGTGTGGTTAAGTATGGTAAGGTTATGTGTGGGCTTGAATATTGTAGAGTGGATGGTTGAGATTGAATGCGTTGTTTTTTAATTTCACAATATTGTTATCCAGGATGTGATGTAGTAATTGAAGCCGAAGTTGTATGTTATATTTGTTTAGTATTGAATGGTAGGCTTGAACTATTGATTGTTATTCTATTGTGAGTTATTAAAGCATGAATGTGGATAAAGGATCAAATGTGTGGTGCTAGAGAGAGTGTTTACTTTTGAATGTTAGGCTTAGAGGAATGAGGAAAAGTTAAGAAGTTATTTTAGAGAGCAGTCCTAGAAAGAATCTAAGTGTAAAGAACTATGGTCTTTAAAGAAGAAGTTTGGCAATCAAGTGTAAATTGTGTGCCTAACCTTGTAGAGTGGTTAATTATAGCCTCGTTTATAGAGAAATCCCCAAACATAAAACTTTTGGCGTAGTCTAAAGGGGGAGATGGTAAGTTGACAAACCAGTCAAGTCTTGTGATCCCGATAGTGAGCAGTCCCATCGTAGAACTATAATATTATGATGATCCACTCGTGTGACCTTTCAAATCTTTATACCCCAGTCAGAGATGAAGGTTCACGACATGCCCTTGTTACTACACCTTATAACGATTTATATTCATGTTTAAAGTGATAAAAAATTGCCTCAAACAGCTTGATAGCCCTTCTTGTGATGCAGATATCCAGTATGTCAGCTATAGAGTTTCATGTGCGACCATGTACTCTAGTTCTTGTTATGTTCTAGCTATTAAGTATATTTATGACTTTGGTTTTTGAACCCCACCTTGAGTGTCGAGAGTGCAGTGGTGATGTATTCTTTTCTTGTAGCGATGTTTAGTTTAGACTCCATGTATGAGTTCTAAAGATATACTTTGATCAATAATTATTAGCTTATACCTTATTTTCTCTGAATAATCCTATTTCTAAGTTGTTAGATGGTAGTGGAAGAATCCTAGTAAATGCAAATGTGGAATATAGTGTATGCTCAGTTAGTGGTAGTTTTGGTTGGCCTTTATCACCTAAGGTGTTAAGTGTTCTTCTTGTAAGAGTGTAGAGCTATTGATTTCAGTGATGTTAAGAAGATCCCCAGATTATTTAGTTTTAGCTTAGAGAAAGTCATTGAGTTAGTATATTAATAGTCCTGCATGTTGTATGGATAAATGTGTGAAAGATTATGGTATGTGATTAGTGACTTACTGATTTGAAGCTTAAAGTTTGTTATTCTTGGGATGAAGAGGAGTAGTATTCTTATGGATATAGGATATCGAATCATGTGGCTCAGACTAGCATGATCATCTTACTTGTAGTACCTTATTACTCCAATTAGGATAGAGCATGATAAGAGCATATGGTTAGTCTCAGTAGTTTGTAACTATTAGTACCCTCGTGATAATCATAGGTTTTGATTGATGAGCAGAGTATGTCAGAAGAGGAAGTGTAGTGAAGTGTTTTTGCTAAGATAGAGACTGCTAGGTGTATTGCTAAGGCCAGAGTTTCCCTATCTTTCTTTTATACCATTCATATGTAAATTTCATGATAGATAACTTCGGATTCAATAAGGCTTATGTCCAAGCCCATGTCTTTCCTATTTTATGAGCCTAGATCAGATAGATGAGATGTTCAGGCAATGTTAGCTTGTACCTAAGAGGTCCCTATGTGTTCATACTTTCAGTATGTCTATGTTGAGTATTTTCCCTTGCACTTTGTACTCTATTGATGTAATCCTTTGTAGCTATATAAAGTCTTTCTTAATGGAACGATTCATTTGATAAGTGTGGCTCTGAGCAGACCCAAGATGATATATTCAAATTCATTTTAGTCAAACATTTGTTCTCAGTTTCATATCAGTTTAACTTCAGTTTGAGGTAATAGCCTCTCTATTTAGCTCTCTTGCGAGTTTTTGAAAAATTTACCATATAGCTTGTAGCATTGCATGAATCTAGTGATTGTATTCATGCATGAATTATTAAGGGTCGATGTTAGTTGTGGTAGTAATTGCATGAGTCCCTATTTATGCATTTATGTGCTATTTGATGAGTTACGATGTTGAGGTTAGCTATTGTATAGTTGCATTTTTATAGTTGATTTGATGTCTAATTGAAGTTGATGTTAGTTATTTTCATTCTTCCTATCAGCTTGTATTCTATGTTGCTAAGACAAGTCTTTCATTTGAGGAATGGGATCATGTAACTCTCTTAAATTTGACCCAAATTTTGAATCATTCTATATTCGTGCTTAAGTATGAGTTGTACTAACTCAAACTTGTTCCTAGATGATAAAATTATTCCTAAAATGTGGATGCATTATTTGACATGATTTGAGGTCATAAGGAACTCCTAGCGCAAAGTTAAGTTCAAAACATTTCTATCGTTATAGTTCTCGTATCATTTCATGCATGAGTCAACTTCAAATGATCATAAATTCTCATATATGACGTATAATGTAACCACAGAAAGTTTATTGAGTCTAGTTTCCTATGTAACAAACCGCGTGTCATTTCGAGTTCGGAACAAGAAGTTATGGCCATTTTAGTAAAGCAGATCGTTAGCAACATTTAAAAAGGACTATGCCAGAAAATTGACTGAGAATAAATGTGGCCCCCACCGCGTCATGCTAGATAAGTTGTCGCGATGGCAACTATGACACAGTTGGCGCCACGAATAAGTGTTATAATGTACAAGTCTTTCCCCATTTTTGGAAAGCCATTTTTGATATTTTACACCTCATAAATCATTAATTCTATGTTGTTTTGGTATGGAAATACATGCTATTTAAACCCAAAACACTTATTCCAAATCATTCTAAACTTAATCAATCAAATAAAGGGTTTCTGTCAAAATTTTCTCAACAAAAAGGCTAAGGATCTTTCAAAGGTTCATCTTGTAAGAGAAAATTCATCAACTTTCCTATATAAAGTTTTTCAATTGAGGTATGTGGGCTTTCAGAAAGCATCTCCTTCCATCCTTATGCCCAAATGGCCTTTTTCTAAATAAAGTTTTGAAGATGTAGAAGCATGCTAGCATTCTTGATAAATCCTATAAGCTATGATTCCTTGAAGTTATGATTTACTTGATGTTTTGAGTTATAATTATGAAGTTTTCATATAAATTGCTAAATTGTTGAAGTCCTCATGAGTTAGCATATTTTAAAATTTAATTAAGAAATATGAGAAGAGTTTTGAATAGTTAACATATTATTTCAAGATTTACTCTGAAATTTGAAATAGGCATTGAACTGTCATAATTAATTGATTTCTTGCATGCTTTTAAGTATGAACATTGAGTGTGTCTAAATTTCCAATTTTTGGATAATTGATTGTGATTAAAGAGAAGTTTGAAAGTATGAATTACATAATGAATTAAAGTTTATTCTTGAAACTTGCTATGAGAATTAAAGTGTCATAATTATTGATGTATGAGTTAGTATGATTCTAAAAGTTGAAGTGATGACATGAAAGAAGTCTAGAAGCATCAAATTAATTTTATCTTTTGAGCTTGTCCTAAAACTATAGAGGATTATCGAAAGTGTCAAGATTGATGATTTTTACACTTTTTTAAACCCGTTAATGAAGTATGTTTAAATTGAAAAGTTTTGGCTAATTGAGCCTAGTTAAAGAGAAGTAATAAGCATGTTTAATTGAGCATTTTTGGCTAATTCAGCTTGAAAGAAAGTGTTTGTATTTATGCTTAAATTGGTGAGCTAAACAGTAGAATGATCATGCAAAGTCATAATCAACTAAGTTTATTAAAAATTAGTCCTAATTGATAGATGTGATAACTTAATTATGTAGGACGTATAACACACACTAGAAGGGGGGTTGAATAGTGGGTGTGGCTTATTCAAGCTTTTTTCGGAAATAGCAGGAAATAATGGAAGAGAAAAATGGACACAAGGATTTTATAGTGGTTCGGCCAAACCTTTGCCTACATCCACTA
>JBDJHY010275919.1:0-10280 GCA_039654485.1 Withania somnifera
AGGTGGTCCTACGTAGGCCGAGTTGGTTGAGTTGGCTGGGTGCCGAGATGAGTAGTGTCGAACTGATAAGGTGGCTCGGCTCATTTAAAGGACGAGGGCGTCCTGTATTTCCTGCCCTTTTATTAATCTACGTGTCATGATCTGTGGGATTGTTGGACACGTGTCTCGATCTGCAAAAGGAGGCATTTCATATCTCTTTGTTTGTCAGACAGTTAGGCAGTTTTTACTGTTACGTCCTTCCTTTAATCCATATGGCATGATTTGCAGAATTTTTTTTGACACGTGTCTCTATCTGTAGAAGAGGGGCGTATCGTTTCATATCTTTTTTGTCAGACGATCAGAAAGTTTTTACTGCTACGTGTCCTTTCACACCATAATTACCTATTTCAAAAACCCATATATATATACAGATATGTAGTGGTTTTGTTGCGGTAGTACTCTTTGCCAGTTCATTTATCTTTTACGTCTCCTTTAGGATTCTCCAAACTTCCTTGCATTAAATGAAATAGTAAGTATATCTTCCTCTTCTGCTACACCTTTGTCGTCCTCTGGGAGGTATGAATTAGAAATCTTTAGGGTAGGTAGCGATTCCCCCGTCAAGGAAGTTGTGGGTGTCTCCATTTTAAGGTCTAGGACCATAGATTTGGAGGTTGCGCGGGTGCCCAACGGGCTTTCTTCTGGGCGCTTACTGTCTTTTCTTAGAAAATCGGGGTTTCCCCCTGATTTTGAGTTTTTTGTCCCTATTCCATATGATAGGGCTTGTTATTCCCCTCCGGGGTTCCACGTCATGTATACCGAACACATAGTATCTGGGTTGAGGTATCTTGTATTCCCCTTGCTTCTTGGTATTATGGAGTCATTTAACCTCAGCCTTGGTCAGTTCACCCCCAACGAGGTCCGCTGTGTAGTTGGTTTTGTTTTAGCGTGTGGTGAAGTAGGGGTGGTCCTTTCATTGGACCTGTTCAAATATTTTTTTTACGATAAAGACCGCGGGGGCCCGCCGAGGGTGGTACTTTTTAGTCCTCGCGCATTCGTTTAGGGTCCTTCTTCCTTCTAAGGTGTCCGACTGGAGGAGGAAGTTTTTCTTTTTTAGGATGGAGGAAAATTCGGTGATTTTTCCCTGGAATTTTGGCAAGTTTAGGTGCGAGGTGCCCCGTAGTGTTTTGCCCCAGGACCTCGCCAGCGTTTCTAATTTTTCGAGGCCGACTTGGCAAGGGCTGGAATTAGTGGCCCCAGCTTTGGTGGCGAGGGGGTTCCGCTCGAGGAGATTTCGTCGGGAGGGGACTCAGGTAGTTTTAGATGTTTGCCGCTGATTTGCTGGTTTATGATGTGATGTTTGTTCTAAGTATGTTTTTATTTCTTTTTCAGTGGTTCGTCTTTCCTTTGTTACTCCTCCGAAGGTGAGTGCTGGGCCTTCAACCGGCGTGGCCCAAGCGGCGGTTCCGGTGGCGACTGGTAATGTGTGGGCTTTTTTGGCTAAGCAGCCGGAGAAAGCTGGGGCTTGATCCCGGCCCCCCGCCAAAGAGGCCGAAGTTAGCCGAGGTGTTATCTCCTTCTGGGCCTGCGTTCCTTCGACTCAGTGAGCTGAGTTTTTTTGCTTGTAGCGACATGTCAACTTGCCTCCCGGGTTTCTTTTTTGGCTAGCTTTTGTTTTTATTGTAGGCGGTTGAGGGAGTCGCTGGGGAGTACCGTCGTGAGAGGGAACAGCGGGAGGAGCTGGAGTCCCGCCTCCGGGCTTATGAGGAGACAGGGCGGGATAAACTAAGGGCGGTTGAGGAGAGGGTCCGGGCTGCTGAAGAAAAGCAGCGAGCCTCGGAGTCAGAGTTGCAGTATTTAAAGAGGAATTTCATGGAGCGGCAGGGGGAGTTTGTAGAGGTTGCTTTTGACAAGCTTACTCGGACGTCTGCTTTCACAGAGTATGTTACTACCATGAACGACACTATGCTCACCGCGACTCGGGAGAAGGTGCTAGATGATGTAGACGGGCATATCCTGGGGTTGCTGTTCAAACTACCGACTTCGGCTATGATGCCGGGGCAGGGTCCTGGTTAGCCGGTGAGTTCATACGGGCTCTTTTTCGTCGTCCTGGGATGCCTCTTCTCCGGTATATCTCGCAGCGTACCTCTCCTCTGACAGTGGAGGAGTTGAAGGCTTATTAGGAGGATACAGACCCAGACGTGGCGAACTTCCTGGCTGCAGAGGAGGCTACCAACCGACACCAGGTCGACGCCACTGCGGAGGCTGCCTCAGGGGCTCCTGCTGCTACTTCGAATCTCATCATGGATGTTGACCCGATTACATATGTCCCCCCACCGAAAATGTACAGTTTCTTAGGCTATCTGTTGTACTCAATAATTTCTTTGTAATGGTCGTAGGCCTTTGTGCCTCGAATTTAATGGAAATTCTCTTTTCTCAGTTGTTGTTTTTCTCTTTTTGTTTAGAGATTAATTCCTTATACCCTTGGTCAACTGGAAAAGGAGAATTCTTCCCTAAGAGTGCTTCTCCAGGAGAGGGATAGGGAGTTGCAGGTGAAGAGTGAGTTCATCGAATATTTTCGAACTCGTTTGTCTCAGAACTCTCGTTTTGAGGGCCTGGTACGGATGATGAGGGAATGCTGGGATGAGAGAGACTATCTCCGGGGTGAGAATACTGAGCTGGAGAAAAAGGTGGATGGTCTCCGGGTTGATGATCGGACCTTTTTGGCTAAATACGAGAGGTCGGTGGCTTTTTGGAGAGGCCGGTGGGAGGAATGGAAAAATCGGGTGCCTGAGTTGGAGAGTTGGGTGTCGGAACTTCAAGCCTAGGCAACGGCGATCCAACTCAATTTTACTCACCATGAGGCTGAGGTGTCCCGTTTGAGGGATCAGATCTGCGAGTAAGAGCGGGTGGTATTTTGGGAAGGTGGTCTCCTTACTCTGGACGAGGTGGATGAGCGGGTTGCCGAGCTGACTGTTATGCTTGCCAGCTTGGCTTCTACCCAGGGGGAGAGTTCGTCCGTGTTTCAGCGGAATAGAGCCATTTTGGACAATGTCCTGGCCATGTACAAATATGTAAAGAAGAGGCCCCAGTATTTCAGGAGGGAAATGCGAGCTAGTACTAGTCAAGCCACATCTTCTCCTGAAGTCCCTGTTCGAGGGAGAGGCCAATCAAATTGTAGCAATGTATCTTCCTTGTAGATTTCCCTTTTTTGGGAGTTGTATATTAGGACTTGTATTTAATAAAAAATTGTTTTTTGTCTATCTCCCCGGCTTTATAGGGTAATTCGCATTGTTTTCTAGTGTTCTATGTTTTGTTTTGAGAACAGGACATACCTTTGATATAAACCTAGTTTTCCTTTGGTTTAGTCGGATCTAGACTCCTTCTTGCGGCGAGTTTTGGACGGAACAGAATCTCGTTCTGATAAGGTTGATTTAATAAATGCGGTGTGTTTTGGCTGAATCGAGCTCTCGTTTGACGAGGTCGATTTAATGACTGCGATAGGTTTTAGCCAAATCGAGCTCTTATTTTGACGAGGTCGATTTAAGTATGCGGCGCGTTTGTGTTATAGTATAAATCCACACTAGAATGAGGGTTGAATAATGTGTAGGTTTTCAACTCTTTTTGCAGAATATATGAAAGGCTATAATAGTGTTGAAAATAAATAACACAAGAGATTTATAGTGGTTCGGCCTTGCCTACCAACACTACCTAAGTTCAACAACTTAGGCTTTTTCACTACCACAATTCACTTTCTAGTTCATTGAGAACTCTTACACTTTCTTGATTTTTGGCTCAAGATCTACCCTTTAGAATGAGTTAGAAACAATCTTTCTATTGTCTCTCAACCCCCACAATCACTTTTCTAGCTAAGTGAGAACTCTATTCACTTTTAAGCTAAGTGAGAACTCTATTACAACAATAAATACAAGATAGAACAATTGTACAATGATTTAGGATACAAGAAATAGCTCAAAAACTTTGTACTCTATATTTTTGGTGATGAACACTTGATTTTGAGATTGGAATGATGAATAATGTTGTAGTGTGTTTTTTTCTTATGTTCAATCACTCTTAAGGTGTATTTATAGGTGCTCAAGTCGATATAGCCGATGGTGAAGCAAATCTAGCCGTTATGGCTCATTGAACTGTTGTATTTAATGCTTCTGACACCAGATTGGTCGACTAAAATCATATTTTGGTCGACTAACATCTATAATTAGTCGACTAATACTGCATTTTGGTCGACTAATTTACTTTCTAGTAGCCAAACTTGATTTGCACTTTTTGGTTGACTTCTTTGACATTTTGGTCAACTAAATTATTTTCCAGTACCCTACTTGAACTCAGATTGGTCGACTAAACTCCAGGATTGGTCGACCAATTTGGTCCAATTTCGGTCGACTAGTTTATCAAATTAGTCGACTAACCCTCTACTATTTCTTTATAGTTTCTACATTTTGAGCACTCGGAATGCCTCAAAATGAGTCGATTAAGCTCCGGAATATTTTTTGACATACGAGCATATCCACGAACATATCTTTTGATTTGTAGGAGTTTCATTAACATCGAATCTTTGACTTAATGGTTTGGTCATCTATCAAAACATAATGAGACGATTCTAGTGAACCAACCTTGGTCCAACTAGTGCTTCTTTATAGGACAGAGGCATAGAAAGACAATGAATAAACACAACAAATGAAGAAAAAAAGGTAGAATAAGATGAGTATTCAAAGTCAGGAAGTTTAATGGACTTACAAGTACGGGTGGACTGACGTCGAGAAGGATCCACAATCTCATCATGTCAAGGCCCAATTTCTTGGATCATGACGGCACCTACTATCCCACCAGTAGGAGAATCAACTCCCTAGTTCGAAGCCGAAGCAAAGAAGTACTATATCAAATGCAAAAGACACAAGTTTACTAAACAGTGTATAAGTGAATAAAGCAGAAGTAATAGAGTCAAAATAATATTTACAAAACCTGGTATCAGTATCATATGAACCACTAAGTACAGAATAAGAAATCAAAATGTTTAATACAACTGTATCTCTGAAAATACATGAAGATCAAATAAAAATGCTAATGGCGAACAGAAGCAGGTAAAGCTGGGCGCCATGTTCACCCTCAATCTCTAAAATAGAATGTGATCTGCACGAACAACTATCTATAATTACAGTCGGTACCTGTACTCGAAGCTACACATGTGCAAATGTAGTATGAGTATAAGTTGCCGAAGCAACCCATACCAAGTAGGCTTCGAGGGACCACTGAACACATAATAATAATAAAAGCAGTAAATAACGGGATACAATGAAGGGGGTCAGAGAAGCAAATAGTAAAACAAGGGAGCTAACTACTCAAATAAGAATCAAGTAGATATGTATCGTTAGGTAAGCACATAACAGGATCTTAGGAAATTAAGGAAAACGTACTTGAAATCCTTGCAACAGTTTATGTAAATAATAATGCAATAAACAGGAGTCAAAAGAAAATAAGAGGAGAACATGGACGGGTATACCGGTAACCTCAAGTAAGGATAAATGATTGGATAATAGTATAAGGCAAATATACCACATAGCATGAAGTATCAATTAATCAATAATAACAACCAAGCAGTAATAAGAATGATAAAGTAATGTAAATAAATGCTGATAAGTTATCCAAAAAGAAGCGCAGCGTACACAAAAAACACGCTTCACCTTAAGCCTTAAATCTCAGCCAGGTTACACTAAAGAATACAAATGCAAAAAAGTAAATACAAACACATAAAGTAACAAGTCCATTGTACGCATCTCCTCCAGTACCCGTAGGCCTAACAGGCAGAACCCTTGGAAGGTTAACCTAAATATTCCCGATACATCTCCCCTTTCGCCATTTACCCCCTCTTAGTGTCGCATGAAAGTCCAGAGGCAAGGTCCATAGATGTATGCTCACCAAGTGTGATACGAGCGTGAAAATCACCAAGCCTGCGACTCGAGTGATCCAAGCTATGGACAGTATGAAGGCACCAAAGGGGACTCAAAGATGCATAGTCGCGAGCAAAGAAGGTAGTCTTAAGTTTGGAAGATAGCTTGGGCAGGATGGAAGACTTTGATTGCTACCCAAACTTGAGGGGTCAATGTGATAACTTCAAGACTTGAAGGACTGTTTTGTCATATTGAGTCACTTTTGAGCTCAATTGTAGTTATTGACTAATTAAGACTACTATAAATAAGTAGTCTTGCATTATTTTCAGTAGAAATTGATGAAATATTTAAAATCCATTGAGAGAATTAGCTTTTATCCATAGTTTAGTTTTAGCCATAATCTAGCGTAATTTAGTGAGTAATTGAGGATGGATTCCCTTAGTTGTAACCGTAACTTCTTTTTACATCAATCAGAGACTTTTCCATTTGTGGAATCAATTTGGGTTTCCATAAATTGCTTGTTTGGGATTTATCGTCAACTCATAGGTTCGATTGAAAGGTGAGGCTAACCAATCCCTTGTTGTTCATAAACCGTGAGTTAATTGTAAGTTTTCACATATCCTTTTCTCTTTATTTTTTTTATTCCTCATGTTTTGTGCATTTTTGTATTCTAATTAATCCTCCTATGTATTACGGAACTGAGGGCGTGTTGCAAGGAAGAGTCCTACTTATTCATGGACTCATTTTTCTCGTCTACCGAGCACTCGGGATAACCAGTGCCTGCATAATGGTGATTGGAATCATACGCGAGTGTGTTACTTTTCTTTCCATTTTTTTTCCCCAAAGTCGACTTAGACGGATTGTTTTTGCTATTTCAATATCTTTGGGCTTTGGTCTGCAAATGCTGATTTTGGAACAATTTTCTGTCGGTATCATATTTCTACTTATGATTTTGTTCCTGCTCCTTCTAGTAGTAAGGGAGTTCTTTCTTTCAAAAGAAAAAAGTTTTATCAAAGAAGTTCTCTTTTATTTGATATTATTATCCCCTCATTTCTTTGTTGATCTGCGTTGGTCGTTTAATTCCATATTTATGCTTTTCTGTCTATCTCATAAAGTCCATCTTTAATCACATAAATATGGACTTCTCCTGTTCACTTAAATCACTTTATTTCACTTTATTTTGGCTGATCGTGTATCTTTTATCCTTTCCTGCGCTTGTCTTGTATTGAGGTATACCGAAGAAATGAGTAAAAGTAGGTAACAGAAGGGGAGGGGTCATAGAAAGATACGAACCGCCTACTCTTTAAAGGGTTGGTGGATTTAGAAGGCTTGTTCAAAAGAAAAAAAGACGTGGGTGGCATTATGACTGGGGTGTCAGTTAGAAAGGTTCGCCCGCTACCACACGGGCCGGTGTACTCTTATCGCTAACCCCGAGAGAGGTTATACTGACAGAGCCAACCGGCACATGGTAGATGTAGTGGTGGATCGTATGTGTGACAAACAAGGCAGAAGTTTGAATTAAACCATGGAGTGAGTCCTTTGATTGAACAATCACTGGATCAATTACTAATTAAAATGTTGCTGATGCACCTTTTGGAACAAAAATCATAAATCGAGCCTATTATTTTACAGTGTCCAAATGTCATAAGAGGGAAACGAGAGTCAAAAATTGGCTCAAATTTGGCAATAATGCTTTTAAGACAAAAGGCCCTATTACTAATTCATCCATCCCTATTCAGCCTCCATAAAACATTTAGTTGAAGCTTGCATTAGATACTATACTTGATCCATGACCTGGTAGATAACGATGAAGCTGAGGAGAGGAATTATTCCCTTTGGGTGCCAAGATCAATCTCTAGCACTCTCGTTCCGTTACTGACTCAGTTCTTGTTACAATTAGAGTGGTTGTCTCTCTCTTCCTTGGTATGATTTTGAAGATCAAATTTGGAGTAGTGGAGTAGTTGAGACATCAAAATGGACCAAGTTAGTAATGGGGAAAGCATGCAAGACATTCAGAGTAAATGTTAATGGGTTTGAGCATAAAATCCTAGATATGATTCTAAGAATGGAGGAAAAGAGACAATATTGAAAATCTAAAAGCCTGAAGGAGGGGAAATAGTTCAAAAAGAAAGGGGAAACTAATGTTATATGGTTGGTATGCTTGGTGAATTATGATAGGGGAGAAGAAGTACAAAGGAAGGAATATCAATCCTTTTCTGCATGAAAATTAAAATTCTTAGTTGGAATGTTAAAGTGGTTGAATGATAATGAGATCTTTTTATATTTTTAAAGTGTAATATGTGTATATAGAAAAAGTTGCCATTTTTAAAAAATACTTGTATATAGAACCAACATAAAGGAAGTGTGAAAGAGTTACAACCAAAAAAGATGTGATATAAGTTGTGTAATGAGCTAATAAAGTCACAATGGACAAACTATCATCTACATCATTCTTTATTAAAAAAACTCTATGATGGAGCCATGCTGCACCGAAGACCAAGCAAATAAATACATTTGTTATTGATGTTAAGTAGAGTATCCTTGTTCCAAAGACTGATGTTCCTTTCCATCTAAATAATCCACCAAATAACAATCAATATGGTGTCCCTGCGGGAGAGGAAGGTCTTATGTGATTCTTTCTCTGCCATCTTTGAAGAGTGTACCACTTTTTCTTGGATGAGGTAAGTGATTTCATTAAAAAATCCATCAAGAAGATGCATTAGTTAGGGCTGCACCACTTAAGACTTGCAATGTTAAATAAAAAGCCCATGACTAAACAGTGAACTTGCAATGTAGAAATAGTTAGAATTTGAATAGGGGTGGGAAAAGCATACGAGATCCTACTTGGGTAAGGAATATAATATAGTGCCTATAAATAGATGTGTAATAATATCGATACACAATTCAATCATATTATTCTCTCATATTTCACACATGGTATTAGAGCAATTGTGAGAAAAGTATCACGGTGCATCATTCTAGTGAAATCAATCATTACTATGTATTTTTTCGGTGACCTAAGCTGTTTGTCAGAATCCAACACCACCACAAGGTTCGGTACTTCCCGGCAAGCAAACCCCAGTCAGACTTATCGAAAGAAAGTGTCACATGTGCCTTCCTGTGCCGCAAGGAGCAATTCTCAGGCGAGCATGTGAGATCCATGTGTCGGTGTGTTTGTCATTTTCTAGCTTTTTTTCAAATCGTTCTTTTTCCACTGGGGTCACCTCTTTATTCCGAGGCTACCTATATAATTATTTCTTAATTTTAACCAGATTTCGGCAACAACACAAATGCGGACAACTTCTTGTCGGATTTCAATGAGTTTTTCTTTGGTGGTGCTCTTCAATTTTGAAGCTACTTTAGCAGGCACTTCTCCTTTTTGGATACTAAATTTATAACAGTTTAGGTTTTTAATTTTTGGGGTTCTAATTCCAGCAATTTAGGATTGTTTCTTTTTTTTTCTTTCACTTTAGAGGTTTAATTAGACTTTGTAGTGAATCAGTTCATTCGTTTGGGAACAAATCTATGAATTTTTTTGGTGATTCTCTATTAGTTCTTTGTTACACAACCATGTTTCTTGGTTTTGATATTTTTGGCTCCAAAACTATGAGAATCGAAAGTTCAAACCCTATGATCACTTTTGAACCATTAATGTCTAAACTATTTAGCGTGATTTCCTTGGTTGAGTGTGTGCAAAGGTCGAGGTGTCCAAGATTACTTAACAAATAATGCTAGTGTGGTAGATGAAAAGCCAGCCTAGCGAGGAAGATGAAAAGGCAAAAAACACAATAGGAGAAGGATGACACTTAATATTTAGTTCCTATGGCGATCTATTGGTTCTACTTTGATGCTTTTCTTTTGCCTATTCTAGACATGTTATCCAGCTTGGAAAGGCTATGGCGTGACACATTTAAGAGAATATGTCATGGTGCATGTTATTGCATATGATATAGTACTTATTAATGAGATACGAAGTGGTGTTAACTTGAGACTGGAGGTTTGAAGATAGGCCCTAGAGTCGAAAGGTTTGAAGTTTAGTGTTATCAAAGGCGCACTTTAAGCACGCTTAAGCCCTAAAGTGAGGCTCAAAACGTGTTTGAGTGCTTCGGTTCGCTTTATGTGCGTTTCATTATCGTTATCAAGTTTCAAAGATATACTTTTTCTTGTCAATGAGTCTCTTCTGAAGATGTGACATTAAACAATTGATATTTCTCTTTCTTGTAATTGTTTTTGAATTTTTTTTTCATATCTTTGTCATTCACGCTGATAACCATTTGTATTGGACTAAACATAAATATTTCTATTTATGCTCCCTTTGCGCCTTCTTTCATTAAAGCCATGCTTTTATTTGCGCTTTGCGCTTAAGTCCCAACTAATCTTAGAGTTTTTTTGCGC